>CAUYRB010097886.1:0-64591 GCA_963574695.1 Propithecus perrieri | reverse complement strand
AACATTTCTGTTCGTGTCCTTTGCCCACTTTTTGATAGGGTTGTTTGATTTTTTCTTGTTGATTTTCCTGAGTTCTAAGTAGATTCTAATTATCAGCCCTTTATCAGATTTGTAGCATGCAAAAATTTTCTCCCATTCTGTGGGTTGCCTGTTTGCTCTTGTGACAGTTTCTTTGGCTGTGCAGAAGCTTTTTAATTTGATCAAGTCCCATTTATTTGAATAAGTTGTTTTTGTTTCTCCTTCTCTTCCTCATTTTCCTCCTTCTCTCATACTTCTCCTCCTCCTCCTCTTCTCTTTCTTTCTTCTTTCCTTTTTTAATTTTTATTTTTCTGTTTCATAGCAGGCTTGGCAGAATTTGTAACAGGTTTTTAGACACCCAGTAGGTCAACGTTACTTTGTGTGTTACTTTCTAATAAACTGATCTGGTTTATAGTAACAGATGAGACTGGGATTGTTTTGGAGAGAATTTTCTGGATTTAGGAATAGCCTGGTATTTTCTGTTTGCTCACCAGAAGACCCTAGACTTTTTAGTTTTTAGGACAAAACCCTATTATGTGAATATAATTAGAAGTCTTTTATTTTCTGTCCTTTCCATCGTCTCACGGTGAAGACTATGACTTGAATCTAGAGATTTAAATGGCGGTCGGTAGGGATCTACAGCCATGAAAACAGAACTCCACTAAAGTCCACTATAATGTAGGTGTCCAAGCGCCTTGCTTAGCTTTCAGGGAGTAGCTGTGCATCTAAAAATGCATTTAATATGAAGATTGCCCTTGCAGGATATTTCTTCTAGATACATTTTATTTTACTTTATTGTATTTCATTATATTGTAATAGTCTCAAAAACACAACTCCTTTCAGAAAAATTCTAACTTGGCAGAATATGATTTGAGGCCAATGTGAACATTGCTGATTTTTGTTAATACAGATATTCCCTAAGATTGTGCATCAAATGGGTTAAAGTTGCTTGAAATATTGATTCTGTCAGCCCCTATGAAGGCTGAGACAGGCTTAGAGGCAGCCAAAGCTCATGGGCTTGTTATCTCTGGCCTCAAACAGCCTCCTCAATTATTAGCACAGTTTACTGAACAAATATTATCATATTCTGTGTGTACCGATATTGTTAAGCTCTGTGATACGTTGTGAACTCTAGACTAGTCATTTTGAAGTCAATAGACATATAAAAAAATAAACAAAGAAAATAGTGATGAGGGACATTCCTCCTATGCCTAACTTGTTCAGTTTTTAATCATGAAAATATGATGAATTTTGTTAATTTTTCTGCATCTATTTAGATGATCATATGGTTTTTGTCTTTCATTCTGTTAATGTGGTGTATCACACTTACAGATTTGCATATGTTGAACCATCTTTGCATCCCTAGGATTAATCCCACTTGCATGGTGAATGATTTTTTTTTTTTTTTTAGTGTGCATGGTGACTTTGGTTTACTAGCATTTTGTCGAAGATTTTTACGTCTGTGTTCATCAGTGCTATTTGCCTATAGTTCTCTTGTGGTGTCCTTGTCTGGTTCTGGTACCAGGGTAATGTTGGCCATATAAAATGAGTTTGGAAGTATTCCCTCTTCTTCAATTTTTTTGGAAGGAGTTTGAGAAGGATTGGTATTCTTTAAAATATTTGGTAGAATTCACCAGTGAAGCCATCTGGTCCTGAACTTTTCTGTTATGGGAGACTGTTAATTACTCCTTACTCATTATTAATGTGTTAAGATTTTCTATTTTTTCATGATTCAGTCTTGGTAGATTGTACATGTCCAGGAATTAACCTATTTTTTTTCTAGGTTATCCAATTTTGTTGGCATATAATTGTGCATGGGTGTCTCTTATGATCTTTTGTATTTTGCTGGTATGAGTTGTTATGCTTTTTCTTTGTTTTCTGATTTTGAGTCTTTTCTCTTTTTCTCTGTTTAGCTAAAGGTTTATCAATGTTATTTGTATTTTCAAAAAACCAAGTTTTAGTTTTCTTGATCTTTTTTATTATTTTTATAGACTGTATCATTTATTTCTGCTGTGATTCTTATTTCTATTTGCCACCTTTGGGCTTAGTTTGTTTTTCTTTTTCTAGTTTATTGAGGTATAACGTTAAGTTGTTTATTTGAGATCTTCTTTTTATGAATGCATAATAGTTACACATATTTATAGAATCCATATGTATTTTGATACATGCATACATTGTGTGATAATCAAATCATGGTAACTGGGATACCCAACACCTCAAACATTTATCATTTCTTTGTGTTGGGAATATTCCAAATCTTCTAGCTACTTAGAAATATACTATAAATTCATGTTAATTTTAGTCACCCTACTGTACTTTCAGATGCTAGAACTTATTCCTTCTGTGTAACTGTATTTTTATACCCATTAACCAACCTCTTTTTATCCCCCTACCCTTACTTTTCCCAGCCTCTGGTGACCACCATTCTGCTCACTACCAATATGACATCAAGTTTTTTTTTTGCTCCTACATAGGAGTGAGAACATGTAATATTTGTCTTTCCATGACTGGCTTATTTCACTTAACATAATAGCCACAGCTAACATTATACTCAATGATGAAAATTTGAAATTATTCCTCTAAGAACTGGGAGAAAATAAGAACACCTACTTTTATCACTCCTATTCAACATAGTACTGGATGTTCTAACCAGAGTAATTAGGCAAGAGAAAGAAATAAAGACACCCAAATTGGGAAGAAATAAGTTATATTATCTCTGGTGCAGATAACATGATCTTATATAAAGAAAACCTTAAGGATGCAGTACAACAACAAACTGTTACAATTAAGAAATGGCTTGAGTGAAATTCATAAAATAAAATCAACATGCAAAAATAAGTATTGCTTATATACACTAACAGTGACCTGCCTGGAAAAAAATCAAGAAAGTAATGTCATTTACAATAGGTATAAAAATATAAAATAAGATAACTTAGAAATAAATTTACTCAAGGAAGTAAAAGACATGTACACTAACAACTATAAAACATTGATGAAAGAAATTAAAGACACAAATAAATTAAAAAATCTTATGTTCATGAATTAGAAAAGTTAAAATTATTAAAATTCCTATACTACTCAAAGCAATCTACAGATTTAATCAGAACCCTATCAAAATTCCAATGTCATTTTTCACAGAAATAGAAAAAAAATCTAAAATTTATATAGAACCACAAAAGACCCCAACTAACTAAAAAAATCTTGAGCAAAAAGAACAAAGCTGGAGGCATCACAATCCCTGATTTCAAAATATAATATAAATCTACAGTAATCAAAACAGCATGGTACTGCCATAAAAATAGACACATACACCAATGGAAACAAATAGAGAGTGCAGAAATAAATCCACACATTTACGGTCAATTGATTTTTGACAAAAGTGCTAAGAACACACAATGAAGTAGAATGAACTTGTCAGTAAATGGTTTTAGGCAAACTGGATATCCACATGAAGAAGAAAGAAATTAGACCCTTATCTCACACCATATACACAAATCAACTGAAAATGTATTAAAGACTTAAATGTAAGACAAGAAACTGTAAAACTACTAAAAGAAAACATAGAAACCTATATGATTTTGATCTGGGGGATGATATTTTTATGTATGATTCCCAAAGCACAAGCGACAAAAGCAAAAATTGACAAATGGGATTGAATCACACCAAAAAGCTTATGCACAGCAAAGGAAACAATAGAATGAAGAGACAACCAAGATGAAATAAAATATTTGGAGACCATATTTGATATTTGATAAGGAGTAACTATCCAATATATGTAAGGAATTCACAGCACTCAGTAGCAAGAAAAAACCCTATTAAAAAATAGGTAAAGGATCAGAATAGACATTTCTCAAAAGAAGACTAACAAGTGGCCAACCGATATATATTTTTTTAACAGTCATCATTAATCATCAGGGTAATGCAAATAAAAACCACAGTGAGGTATTACCTTACACCTGTTCTAATGCACATGGAGACAAGGGAACTCTGGCACACTGTTGGTGGGAATGTAAATTGGTACAGTCATTATGGAAAACAGTATGGAGATTCCTCAAAATATTAAAAATAGAACTACCACATGATCCAGTGTCCCACTTTTGGGTACATGTCCGAAAGGAAATAAAATCAATATGTTGACGAAATGTCTTCACTACTAGGTCATTGCAGAATTATTCACAATAGCCAAGGTATGGAGTCAACCTGAGTGTCCAACTAGAGATGAATGGATAAAAGAAAATGTGTTGTGTATACACAGTGGAATACTGTTCAGCCTTAAAAATAAAGAAAATCTTGTCATTTGCTCTAACATAGATGAACCTGGATAACATTAGCCTAAGTGAAATAAACCAGGCACAGAAGGCAAATTACCATGTAATCTCATTTTTATGTGGAATCTGAGAGAAGTGAACGCATAGAAGTGGAGAATAGAATGTTGGTTTCCTGGGGTGGAGGTAGGGCATTATTGAAATATTGGCCAAAAGATACAAAATTCCAGTTAGAAAGGAGGAATAAGTTCAAGAGGTCTATTATACAACACGATGGCTATAGTTAATAACAATAAATCGCATTCTTGAAAATCACTGAGAGTAGATTCTAAGTGTTCTTACAACAAAAAATAAGTATGAGAGGTAATGCATACTTAACTAGCTTGACTTAGCCATTCCACAATGTATACCTATTTCTAAACATCATATTGTACATAATAAATGTTTTGTAAAAATTTAAAAAAAGAAAATAGCAAGAGGCCTTTCTGTTCTGGAGACAGGACTCATTTTTAACTTGAATGGCTAAGTTTGTCAAAGTATCTTGAAGCTGTATATATATTAATAATACAGTTAAGTTTTGAGATCAATAGTAGCAACTGTTTTACAACTTTGTTTCTTCCTACAAAATATTAACTGTTGGAGGATTATTCTTGATACATGTCGATGGATTATTCACTTTAATTGCTGAAAGTTATACACCTGAGTGTATACATTTTATTCCATTACATTCAAGACAATCTGTGTCTTGAATTTTTCACTATAATTGACAATGCTACTATAAATATCCATATGCAAATATGATGTAAATCCTCCATAGAAATTGTTCACACCTGGAGAATGTACAGTCCTTGGGAGTGTTTGGGAATGTGTATGTGCAGCTTATTCACCACGATGGCTGGAGGATGCCACTGAAAATTGGTACTAGGGGTCTGCTTAACATCCTAAAATAAATACCCTGAACAAGAAAGAATTAGCCACCCAAAACATTAAAACTTTCCCTGTGCATAAAGAGTGCTCTAGGTTCTGTGCTTAACAGTGAAGTTGGTGGATGTGGTAGATTTAGTAGGTTGGCGCTCACCTTCCATTTCAAACTTCTTGTTTGCCTGACCATCTCACAAAACCCAAGAAGTTAGATACTAACTTCTATCTGTAGCTGCAAATGCATTTCAGATTTCCTAGTTGGATGGCCACATGGAGATTTGGAAAGGAAAAGGAGGTAAAGGCTGGGCTGCTCTGCTGGCAAATGGGCACAGAGGACTTTTATTTATTTATTTTTCCAGCATCAGACAATGTCCGACTTTCCACTGTGCCACCCAGAGGCAGGGCACAGAGCACTTTTTTTTTTTTTATCTATGACATAGCAGATGTGTTGTGGCCCTGGAGCTGACAGGTGTGGTGACAGCTTCCTGCCCTTGAGCAAATAGCTATGTGGTGGTATATTCCATTGGCCACATCCTGATTCCCCCCATCCCCACTGTGGTGAGGATAGCAGCATCCCTGGGGGTCCAGATAAGAGATGGAGTTTTTCCCAAGGCCCTCCACATGGGGCATGGTCCTTCAGCCTTTCTGAAATTTTATATGCCCCTGCACTCCTGTTTTGAATTGCTTTCTTACTTCAGATATGTAGATGTGTTTCCATTTTATTCAACTGAACCATGGTTGAAGCACTAGGCTTTAGGAATTACACGTTTACACTAGGTTTTGTAATGTTGTTTTTCCAAATAATTGGATCAATTTAGACCACCACATATATGAGTTTCTATTTCCTCTCCCCCTTACCAGCATTTTGAATTGTGAGATTACTACTAATTCTCCTCCTTCTTCTCTTCCTCATTATAATTATTATCATTATTTTCTGTCAGTCTGATAACTGTGGAATGACAATGTCGTCTCTATTTGAGAGCCCTAATAGTGAGTGAGCAGTTTTTCATTTTTACTATTTGCTTTCCTTTTCTGATAAATAGCTGATTATCTCCCCGATCTGTTGTTCTATTGATTTCTTTATATCGATATATAGAAGTTCTTAGAACCCTTGCCACTCTTAGTCATTGACTGAAATCTGCCTAAAAGAGCGATGATGTTGGGATATCTCAGTGGTGGAGCTCAGCATTCAGCAGCTGAGGCCCTTAGTTAATTACGTTCTCTGTAGTCAGAGGTCAGTGAGGCACATTCTCGTAGCTGCCACACTCCTCCTCCTGCAGTGTTCAAATCTAATGCTGATGCAGGTGTGGGGAGCAGCTCATCCATGTGTCTTCTGTAGCCCACTTTCCTGAGGGAAAACCCAGAAGAACAAAGTTAATCAGATGAACTAGAGGCTCTGTTGCTATGGACAATCTCGGGCCATAACTGACACTCATTCTCTCCCTCCTCCACTATGTGTTCTAAGTTCCCCTCACCCTCAGCTATCACCTCAACAGGTTTAGGTGGTTCACATGGTGGTGCAGCTCACAGTTTTATGTTTGAGGAGTCTGAGGCTTTGATAGTCATTCTGTCTCCAGGTCTAGGTTGCTGCACATATTCATTCATGGTTATAGTGGAACACAGAAGTAACAGGAGGTGTCTGAGTGTTTCACCTGGGTTCCACAGGTATTTCTCCTTGCCCCATCTTGTGTACAAGGAGCATTATCTCTTGCTGATTATGGGCAATTACCCCTGTGAATGTGGTGACTCCTTTCACTGCCTCCCTTTCCCTGGGAGGAAGGAGTCTAAATTGCCCAGGTAGCAGGTGTAACTCGTAGTTTAGTGGGCTTCCTAGCTGTGCCCCCTAGCAAGAGTGTACCTGTTTGGGGACCAGGATCTCTAACCCTGTAGAGCCTAGAGTTATAGGGACAGAAAACATAAGGTCCTACAGCGAATCATTAGGAGTGATGGTAAGTGGATGGTAACTCATGCTTCTATCCCTTGGTTTCTGAACATGTGTATCCTTCCTATCAGGGACAGAGCACCATATAGAGAAACCGTAGTTTTAATGAATGCACTGTGTCTGAAGAATGGCACCTAGCCATGAGCCAGTTGGTACCTCCTTCACCTCCTATTAGTCCTCTGATCTGATGGTATGCATATAAATGCCATGCCTGTGGATCAGTCACTCTGTAAGCCTCCGGATAGTGACGCTGGCTCTGTGGGCAGGAGAGGAAAACTCATAGCTAGAATAAGCACTTATTATCCCTATGAGGAGTGACAACTAGTCCTTTCAGGCTAGAAGGGGCCAGATATAATTACTTTCCCACCAAGTAGTCAACCTACTTGATGGATAATACCATCATGGTGTTCAGCGTTGGTCTCCATGACTGACAAAACAAAAATTGAAAAGTATCAATAGATCTGCCTTGAAAGTGGGAGCCCATGTTGTTGGGACCATGTAGAGCCTCTGACTCCATCACCATGGCCACTCCATTCATGTGACAACTGTGCCTATTGTGGGGTGGCTGATGACAAAGGCCAAGTCATGTGGTCTACCTGGTGGTTTGGTGTCTTTTCTGTGGTATATCTCTCTGAATGGGGCTAATGCGTAACAAGTGTCTCATTTTGTGTCTACTTTCATATGACCATACACATGCTTCTGTCTGGAACATGTCTCCAATCTTCCAGTTCTTTTCCTTTTAGGCCTTGATACCTTGGGCCATTTCTGGCTCCACAAAAGTAGATAACCAGGTTAACTGCTCACAGCTCAGTCCTTCTGGAAAATTATCACTCTTGACTGTTTTTAAGGGCTGCCCCTGAACGTGAGTCTGCATGCACTGCCCATTTTCAGTCTGTGCCTACCCGCCAAGCTGAGCTACCCACATACCAGTTTGAGTTGCTTCCCTCCTCCTTCAGCTGGTTGCATAGAATCCCCCCCATGGCCATAGGTCCAAGCTGATGAAAAGGCACTGGTACAACTCTAGCAGGTGATATAGGGACTGGAAGCATATGTTCACGGGAATAACTTGTGCTCTCTAGTCCTGCTCAGATTTATTCCTAGCTGTGAATTTCCATTTTATGATGGACAGCTGCTGCTAGACCTTCTATCTTACCTTATGACTTGGTAGATCTGACAGAACCCAACTCGTAATGGAAAATTCCAAGAGCATTGCCACTTTGTGTCCCATGTTTAAGTGCTTTATCTCTAACAGGGTCAAGTTACATGTCAAAATAGGTTTTCTTTTTAAAGGACTTTTAATTCTCTGTGATGAATGGCATAGCCCAGAATCCCAGGGGTCTGCACTGTGATTCTCCCACTAGGGCTCCACACTGCCTTATTTTTCACCATGGATACTTCCAATACCATAGTGACAGTGGAATCATATGGCCCAAGAGACAGCATCGATGGCATTATGGACTGGATTTGCTGCAGTGTCCTGTCCTATTCCAGGAAATCTGATAGTGTTTCAGGTTCTCTAGTAATTATTCTTAGGTGTGGATGGGTTACCTGTAGACACGATAAGGTCTACCAGGCACTGTTTCCTGGAAGATGTAAGATACAGCAATTTGTTTATTATTTTGAAAGAAATACCACTGCAATATCCTTACCACTAGATCCCCCCAAAATTCATTAAAATGTAAAGTCCCTGGACCTTTGTAGGATTTATTTTTCCCCCTCTGAAATGCACGTGTTGTACAAAAGCCTCCAGAGTACTAGCCGCATCTTTGTTATCTTGCCAACTCAGCATGATACCATCAGTGTAATGGAGCAGTATGATATTCTTTGAGATGGCCAGGTGGTCTAGATCTCTTAGGACTGTATTATGACAGAATGCAAGAGACTTATAGTCCTGAGGCATAATTGTAAATAAATGTCGTTCTATCCCACATGAATACAAACTGTTTCTGATCCTCTTCTCTAATTTGAGTGGAAAAGAACACCTGTGCCAAGTCAATAGCCGTATACCACATACATGAGGCCATATTAATCTGTTTTAGCAATGATACCACATCCAGTGCTGCAGCTGCAACTGGGGCTACTACTTAGTTCAATCTGCCATAGAATACTGTCATTCTCCATGATCCATCTTCTTTCTGTAGGGGCCAGATTATTGAATTGAATGAAGATATGAAAGGAGTCACTGCACTCATATCTTTCAGCTCTTGAAAGGTCAAACTAATCTCTGTCATCTCCTCCAGAATACAATACTGGCTTTTTAAAAGTGATTTACTGATGCAAAATTCACAAAACATAAATTAAGTGTTCAAAAATAATTAAATGGAATTTAGAACATTCACAATGTTGTTCAAACAACACCTCTATCTAGTTCCAAAACATTTCTGTCACTCCAAAATAAAATACTCAAAGTAGTTTTTCCCCATTTCCCCTTCTCCTCTAACCCCAACTATTCAACTATGTGTTCTGTCTTTATGGATTTACCTATCATGTACATTTCAAATAAATAGAATCATAAAATATGTGACCTTATGTGTTGGAGGCTCATCCATGTTATAGCATATGTCAGAAGTTCATTCCTTTTCTATAGCTGAATAATATTCCATTGTAGGTATAGAACACAATTTCTTTATATTATCTATTGGTGGACAGATTGGCATTTCCGCTTTTTGCCTATTGTCAGTATTGCTCCCATGAACATTCATATATATGTAGTTGTTTCAGTGCCTATTTTCAATTCTTTGAGGTATATACCTAGGAGTGGAAATGCAGGGTCATATGGTAATTCCACCTTTAACTTTTTGGAGAATCACCAAACTCTTTTACACAGCAGATGAACTATTTTGCATTCCTCCCAGCAATGTATAGGAGTTCCAATTTCTCTACATTCTCACTAAGAATTATTTTTCATTTTATTTTATTATAGTCATTCTAGTGGGTATGAAGTGATACCTCATTGTTGTTTTGATTTGTATTTCTTTAATGACTAATGAAGTTGAGCATCTTTTCATGTGCTTGTTGGGCCTTTGGATATCTTTGTAGAAATGTCAATTCAAGTCCTTCGTTCATTTTTAAATTAGGTGTGTGTGTGTTGTTGAGTTATATGAGTTCTTTACATATTTTAGATAATAGATCCTTATTAGATATATGATTTGCAAATATTTTCCCCATTCTATAAATTGTCCTTTCAGTCTCTTGATTTTTCTTGATGTGCAGTGTTTTAAACCTTGATGAAGTCCAGTTTATTCTTTTCCTTTTTGTTCATGCTTTTGGTGTCTTATCTGTGAATCTATTACCTAATCCAATGTCATAAAAACTTGCTTTTACATGTTCTTCTAAGAGTTTTATGGTTTTAGCTTTTATATTTAAGTTGCTCATCCACTTTATTTTTTGCATATATAAGACAGTATTTCCAATTGTCCTTGTACCATTTGCTGAATAAACTATTTTTTCTTGGTTGACTTTTCATGACACTTTGTTGACAATCAGTTGTCCGTAGATGTGTGGTGTATTAGTTTTCTAGGGCTACCATAACAAAATTCCACTAAGTGGGTGGCTTAAAACAACATAAATTTAGTATCTCACAGTTTGGGATGCTAGAGGTCTGAAATCAAGGTGTTGGCAGGGCCATGTTCCCTCTAAAACCTATAGGGAAATCCTACTCTTCCTGATTTCTGGGGGCGATCACTGGCATTCCTTGGCTTCAGCTGCATAACTCCAATCTCTGCCTTCACCATCACATGGTGTGTTTTCTCTGTGTGTCTGTGTTTTCATACAGTTGTTGTATAAAAATATCAGTCATATTGGAATAGGGGCCTACTCTACTCCAGCATAACCTCATCTTAACTAATTATATCTGCAGTGATCCTGTTTCCAAACAAAGTCACATTTGGAGTTTTGAGGGGCTAGGACTTCTACATATCTTTTCTTTGAGGGGGAGTACAGTAAAACCCATAAAATACAGGCTTATTTTTGGACTTTCTTTTTTATTCCATCTATCTATATGTCTATCTTTATGCCAGTACCATAATGTTTTGGTTACTTTAGTGTGACTCCTCCAACTTTGTTCTTATTTTTCAAGATTGTTTTGGCTATTCCTGGGCCCTTAGAGTTTCATATAAATTTGATCTTTGGCTTTTCTATATCTGGAAAAAAGACTATTGGAATTTTGATAGGGATTTCATTGAATCTATAGATCACTTTGGGTAATGTCATCTTCATAATATTAGGCCTTCCAATTCATGAAAATGAGTTGTCTTCCCATTTACTTAGGTATTCTTTAATTTCTTTGAGTAATGTTTTATAGTTTTCAGTGTACAAGTTTTTTCACCTCCTTGGTTTAATATATTCTAAGCATTTTATTCTTTTGGATGCTATAGTCAATGACATTAATTTCTGATTCTCTTTTCAGATTGTTTATTTCTGGTGTGTAGAAGCACAAGTGATAATCAAGGTGACCTTGTATCATGCAACTTTGCTGTAATAGCTTTTTTATGGATTCTCTGGGATTTTCCCTTTATAGGATTATGCCATCTGTGAATAGAGATACTTTTACTTCTTTTTTCCCAATTTAGATGTCTTTTATGTCTTTTTCTTGCCTAATTTTTTTGACTAGAGCTTCCAGTACAATGTTGATTAACAGTGGTGAAAGTAGACACCCTTAACTATTTCCTGATTTTAGGGGAAAAGATTTCAGTCTTTCACCATTGAGTGTGAGGTTAACTTTGAGTACAATGTTGTCTTTGTTACACTATCTTGAGTGGGACAGAGCTTTCTCATAGGTTTCCATTTGGCCTTCACCTCTATGACAGCTCTTACCCACAGACCAGCGACCCAATGCGTAAGTCACTCTAAATGCCATGTATATCAATCCCAATTAAGCACTGGTGCTGGGGAAATGATCACCCAGTGGGCCTGAAGATGCTTGGGCTCACTGTGAGACAGAATTTAGTCAGGACCTCAGTTATTATCTGACCTCTGAAAGCTCCCACTTTGCAGCCAGCAGAACACTTTGAATCTCCAAGCAGTAGGGATACCATATTATTCACAGAACTCCCATTTAAATTTGTATTTAAGATAAACAAAAGACTTTGTCATATATATATGTTCCACATACATATATGATCTTCGGGGCATGCTTATACTAAATAAATTATGTGTTGTTTCTCTTAAATTCAAATGCAACTGAGCAGTCTATATTTTTGTTTAGTTTGGGAGAATCATCACAGCTTTAACTTGTCATAGAATTGCAGGATCCTTCATCCTAGGGATGGGGCTACCTTTTCAGTCAATGGGTTCCAGATCTGAAAATCACCTCAGATTAGGAAAACGAATGAGGAATAACGACTTTTTTTAATTGAGGTGACAATCCTCAGTTACTTATTTCTCTTTCTTAATTTATTTGTTTAAGTTAGTATTACATATGGTAAGCAGCACTCCTGTTGACTGTTTGTGTAGTTTGCCCTTAGGGATACCTTGTTCTATAAACCATATTTCCAACTCCCTGTAGAAAAGTCCCCATAATTGAACCTGTGGTCTTGCTAGTCATTATGAAAACTGTAGCCTCATAGAGTCTGGTGGTTAAGGGGCACCACCCAGTACTTCAGAGCTTCATAATTGTCATAGATGTTAATAGCCTTACTCTTCGATTACTTCTCCTACCATCATCCTTGGGTCTGCAGATGCCACACCTTAAATTCTTAGTGATTCTGATGCTCCCCAACAATCTCCTTTTGGCCATGGTGATTGGTGTGTCTTCTGATCCTCTTATGGAACATAATTTTCTGGTAGGTCTTTTAGATTTACGCGGTGTATCCATTCTGGCATTGGTACTTCCCTCAATCCTTTCATTCAGTTCTCTAATATCTTGAATATCTACTGGGCAACTTAAGCCTTTCTGCCTCCAGGCTCATTTCTGTATGGTCACTGTCCAATCTCCATTTTAGATAAAAACATCCTTGAGAAGAACCAGATCAATCTTATTTTTGTGTTAACTGCAGCACTCAACATGATGACTTTCACATAACAGGCCTTTCCCACGTTTCCCCAAACTTAGTTAAAAACTATGCTTAGTTCTATCATAATATGATGCAGAGTAACTCTAGAGATCATTACCCCTTTTAAATGTTCTTTAAATCACCTTCCTTATTCTTTAATAATAAAAGTGATATGAATCTGGCTTATCCAAATGCATTTCTAATTCTATAAAAGTTTTTCTAAGGGATAATCACAAACTTCCAATATTTCTGATTTATTAGAGTTTTGAAATCTCAGGGCTAGAGAAAAATCTAATGTCTTACTTCCCAATTTCTGGCAATGCAGGACTCTCTTTGGCTCTCAAGTAGAAGATGACTATGCCACCTGTATTCTGCCAGTGAAAAGAAGAACATAACTTCAAAAAGGTCACATTGTATGGTTAGCTAGTGTTAATTGTTTAAAAAACAAACAAAAACCAAAAGAAAAAAAACAATCCTTTTCTTTAAAATGAGATAAACTCCAACTTATTGCAACCTTAGCTCATGCAACCTAGTTTTATTCTCTAAAGTTACACAGCATGAGGATATTCCTTTTTCTTTATGGCACTGCCTCAGATGGAAAAACTGTCACAATGGCTTTCCTATGTACCCAAGCTGAGTAGTTACCTTACCAATAGCTTTTACTTATTTCTAATTTGGATTTTAGACAGTTTACTCTCCAAATAAGCCTTCTCTAACAAAACTTCAGTTTGTCAAAATTCTTAAAATGTCCAAATAATACAAAATAAATGCTCAGCAATAACCAAAACAAAGTAATTATTTGTTCATCTCGACTTTATTATTATAACAAAGTTCTGGTTGCTAACTTCTTTACAAGCAGGGCTTCCTTAAATAAGGTCCCTTTAATGAACTGTCATTTATTTCTGCAGAAGTGATAACACGAACCTCTAAGGAAAGTTCCAAGTCTCTATATGTGAATTAAAGTGATATTTCTCATTCTGAAATATATTATTGGGACTTTCAAGTCCACACAGGAAATCATACAGTACCTTACAAGGGAAACACCTCACTTTAACATCTGTTGAAGTTTCTGTTTACTTGAAATATATTGTATCTTGTCCTGAAATGGACTCTGTTCTTGTGTTGACATCTAATTTGCTCTTTTAAAATATCATATTGGCTTATGCTCACTTTGCATCTAACCAAGATAGTAAATTGCCATTTTGAATGTTTTCATATTTTCCTCCATTCAGACTTTCTTTGTAGTCCACAGGATGTGGATGTATGTGTACGTGTACGTGTACGTGTGTGTGGGATATTTATGTGTGTGTGTGTGTGCGTGTGTGTGAGTGTGTGTGAGAGAGAGAGAGACAATGTGTTAATGGATACAGAGACTCACAGAGAGAAGTTAAATGCATTGGAAATCAAGATGGGGAAGAGGGGAAGGATAAAAACCTACCTAACAGGTACAATGAACACTTCAGGTGTTGGGCACACTAATAGCCCTGACTTCAGCATTATAAATGCTATCCATGTAACAAAACCATTTGTACCCCCTTAATATTTTAAAATAAAAAAGTGTACAGACTATAATTTCTTTATGTAGTTACAGCTATAAAATGAGACTATATGGAGTTTCTTCCAAATATGAATCAAAAGTTTAATTTTTTGTTTCCTGTGTAGTTGTATTTCTTTTTTTAAAAAGTGATTTTTAATGCTTATTTTGGGTGAGGCTTGAGGCCTAACAGTCGTGATGTCTGTTGAGGACACAACTGGTAGAGTTGGGAGAATGTGAGCTCACTCACAGGAAAGGGAAAGTTAGCGGTCAGTGTGATGAGGTGTGGGGCAGCTTTGGTGGATTCATTTCCCAGGAATTCCCAGGTGCAGCAACAGTTGCTTGTGGTTTTGTCCTTATCTACAGAAGGCTTGAAGGGACTTACTGCAATCTTCTGTGAAAACATTCAGTGAATCAGCATTTGTGTAATGTGTGTCATCATTAGTATAAAATAATAAAGACTAGAAAATCAGCTTAGGACAATGTAAAGCTTATTTTCTGTATGAATGTGATAAGAAGTAGAGGGAGTCCTTCCGCTGTGATATATCAAGGTGATTATGTGCCCCATTAGGACAATTTGTTTTATATTTCTTAAAATAGATATGACTGAGAAAATGACCGATGGAGGTCAGTAAAAAAATTCATGGAGTCCTTCACCTTATATTCATAAATCAATGACTTGGTCCCGGAGAGTTGGCTAAAAATATATTTCTCTTTCAGATAAAGGAGATTAGGTTGTGAAAAGAAGAATGTGTTGACTGAAATAACTGAGAACATCATCTCTGTCATTAAAGCTAGACTACAGCATTGTGTGAAACACAGGAGAAGTGATTTTTTTCTTTTACCAGTACTTTTCCAGTAACACAAAGAACTCTCTCTTTTTCTCACTGTCCTCTCTCTCTCTATTTGATTTTATAGTTGAAACCATATGAGTTTATGGTCAGAAAAATAACTGGGTTCAGTTAAATGTTTGGCCCTTGGTGGGGGTGTTAGTTAAAGAATAAATATTTTAAATGAAAATGTGCCAAGTATTTCCATGGGGGAAGAATTTAGAAAAAAAAGAAATATCCAGAAGGGATTATGTCGAAACAATACTAATGGCTGAAAAAATATTCTTTAGATATATTCCATTCTAAGAATACCAGCATTAACTCCAAAAATATATCAGTATATGAAATGAAAATATTGGGTTGAAAATGCAATCTTTGATGTTTTATGTGAAATACTAATTTTTAAAAATAATTTCTTTTGAAATATAACTGTAACCTTTTAAACTTATAATCAGGTACAATCTAAACTATAATAAAGGTACTTAACATTTCAGGAACCAAGGAGAAAGAGTTCAAATGTCAAGATAGCACTGCGAATTTCTAGTGAGATTTGTACTCTTGCTTCTATTTTTTTATTGCATTCCATAAGCGTCACTGAAAAAAAATCCTTTAAAGAAATATATTCTACAGCTTATCATTCATGTAGGAGAAAACTCGTTTAATGCTTTTGTTGGCGACAAAACTGAAAATAAGTCTTGATCGAAGCAAGCGCAGTCATATATCGAAGTACACAAATAGACACGTTTGCTTGGTTTATTCTCCAGCCTTGCTGCAGGAATGCAAATGAGCTTTTCCAGGCCCAGTTTCAAGCTGTCAAATGACAAAGGGGGAAGGGGGCAGGAAAAAAATCAATTCGGTTAACCTAGCACAGAAATCTACAGATTAATTATGTCTAAAGAAACTGAAAACAATGTGTTCTTATGTTGGCAACTTGAAAGATTGGTCCCTGAAATACTCCTTAATATTATGTAAACAAATGGAGCCTAATCAATTGCAGAGACAGCAGTCACCATACCTGTAAAAGGTGTCTAGTGAGGTTTCTTGCTTTCCTTTCAAATAAATGAATCGAGGTGCAGAAGACAGCGGCCCTTTTGCAGCTGCAGGTGGGATTTATATACTGCTTACAAGATGGTGACAGATTGGCACTGTGACTTCAAATGCCAAGCAGGCATCAGTATGCCTTTTCTTTCTGTTGTGCCTCCAGAATCCTAGAAATGCAAGGGAAACCAGGCAGGTTGGACCCTCATCCTCTTCCTTCATTTTGCAACAGAGACATGACCTCTGAGCCTTCTGAGTATGTGAGCTATCTGCTGTATTGTTTTTGGTTCGCTTGGGTAGATTAAGTACAATTTAGTGCTCAATTGTTATGTAGCCATTAATTCAGTAAATTGAAAACATTTATATGCATTATTTTGGTTGTTGACCCAACCTAACTTAAATGTTGGGCAATTTACTTGTTTATTAGCCAGCGGATGTTGATTGAAGATCCAAGGAAGATTAGCTCTGTGTACTAGAATTAAAAGAAAGGTAAAGTTGAATCGTAAAGTGGTCAGTGGAGGAGACCTGACTCTAAGGAACTTCGGAGAAGGGCAGACCTGCTTCAGGCAAAGTAGCAAAGGCTGTCCTGTTGAAGACAGAGTAACCCTGAAACAACTGAGGTCTCTGAGGCTGACCCACAGCATGCAAATCTTCAAGATTTTTTTTTTTTGGTAACTTAAAAAATATGTATTTGAACATTAATAGAAAACAAATTGAGAGGAAAGCCAAGGTATGGTTCAGAATGGCAAATGTTTACCAGTTGGCAGCAAAGAAGTTCAGAAAATGGAAAGGAGATGACAGTAGACAAGGATACGTTAATTCACTTGACATAAAATATAATGATAACTTTAGGTTTTACAATTTTAGATGAGATCAGTGATTTCGCATGGAGAAGATTCAGGTATCATGGAGAAGCACTAAAGAGGAGATAACTTTCTGAGATCATTTTTATTTCTGCAAAATGAAAAATTAGAACGTAGGCTATGGCAATGCATTGGAGGTATAGGATTCTGAAGACATATTCCTGCTTTCAGCTGAAAGTTAAATAGATATAGTATAGCTAAATATAAAATGTTGGCTAAAATCTGCAGCTGAAAATAACAAAGAACATATTATTAATTAGGACTCATTTTATCCAATGTTTTAAAAAGTTATCAATTTATTTTATTAAAATGCATATATTACCTTAAGTCCATTACTGATAAGGAATAAGAACGTTATATAATTTTGTTGCACAAAATAAAAATTAAATAGCATGTTCATGCTATATAATCTCAGGTTTCACTTTAGTAGTAAATATGCTTCATAACTATGAGGTCCACATAGTTTTGATTGAAAAGGTTTAAATACGGTTGCCCTCATGCATTTGGTTAAAAGCCATGTTGTATTTGTTGAATAAGGATCTTAATACAGATTCTTTTTATAGTTTTTTATCAGACCCATCTTCTCACCCCTATTCTGTAATGTGTACCTAGAAAATC
The DNA here is from genome assembly GCA_963574695.1 of Propithecus perrieri. Classification (NCBI taxonomy): domain Eukaryota; kingdom Metazoa; phylum Chordata; class Mammalia; order Primates; family Indriidae; genus Propithecus; species Propithecus perrieri. The sequence goes on along the minus strand of CAUYRB010097886.1, from coordinate 46,569 downwards.
AAAAAACATGTCATAGACAAAATTTACTGCAAGCAATGCCCATGAAGTTTCATTGGTGAACTCATAAAATACTGAGTACTTAAACAAGATACAGATGTGGAAATTTTCTTTATGGATTCATATATTCATATATATGTGTGTATTTATATACATATACACATACATACATATATACATTTAGATGTGAAGATTGACTTATCCTAAAAAATGAAATTTCCTTCTCAAAGTAAGCCAAGTTACAGTACTTTGTTAAGCAAAAGCATTAAATTATTCTCATCTTATGCACTGCCATCTGGCATACTTGTACTTTTTTGTGAATCACAGAAAAAGCAATTCAAAACCAGACATTAAATAGACCCATAGGTAATTATTGACATATTAAGTAGCTTCTGAAGACAGGTTTGAACACATACATTCCAACAGGATTTTCTTAGGCTGATGGCCATAAACCTTTTTCATTAAGAAAATATTTTATAATATTATTGTATAATAATTTGGCAAACCATTTCTATGTGCATCTGCTTGAATAGTTTTATAACATGCCACATTACAAAGTAGTTCTGTTCTGTGATTCATACTCAGCCCTGTTTGTTTGATATTTTTCCATGTTTTATTAATGGGGAAGGAATCCTTATAATGAAGAAAGTGTCTAAATCTTGAAAACACACAGATTGTTTTGACTTACAGTCTCAGGAGTCTGCAGATTTGGAGGGATGGGGTGGGTGGAGCTAATCTGCTTTATCTGTGGCTGGTGGGGCTCATGTCCAAGAGGCCACTGGGATGCTGTTCTATTAGCTCTGTGAAAGAAAGATAATGATGTCCCAAAAAAAACGGTTACATTTTTTTTATAGTTCTACTCTTGAGAAATATACCTTTATATTCAACCAAAACAGATACTTTCACTAGGGCTACTACTCTGAAAGAGTTTGTGATTCTAACCATTTTCTACGTGGAAGCCATTTGTCACACGTGTTTACAAATCATTGATCTTCCTTAAATATGGTTCTTGGAATGGAACACAGTACTCCAAATATGGCCAAACCAGATTAGAGTACAGAGGACTTATCGCTTTCTATACTCCTAATAGAAATATTATAATAATTCAAAAATTGCATTAATCTTCTCAGAGATATCGCCTACTGTTGCCTAAACCTTGACTTATTAAGATTAAATTGATCTACGTTTAAGTCAAACATGATCCTGACTTATTAAGGTCATGAATACATATTAAATACATATTAAATTTTTTGTCTCCTCAAATATTTATAGCTAAACATAGATGATTATATTTAGCTTTATCATATTCCATTCTATTAGCCGTTTCAGATTTTAACTATTTGTCTTCCTTTAACAACTATTTAATTATTATGGTCATAAAAATAAAACACTTTTACTGAAGAACAAATTGAAAAGTTAAAATAACTTTTTTTTAAAAAAATGCCTAAGCTGTCATCATTGCAACTATGGGTGTAATTGTTTTATATGCTGCTTTTTTCACTTAAAGTTAATTTATGGGTATTTTATTACATCATTTAGCATTCTTTTGTAACTTGATTTCCAGGCAGGACTGAATCATTTTTAACAATATGAGCATATTATAATTAATTAAACAGTAGATGGTTATTAAGTTTTTATTCATCCAATTTTTTTTCTGTTGCAAATAATACAATATAAACATAACTATAGATACATTTTTGCCTGCATTTATCAATAAGTCTAGGATAAATTGTCAGACATAAACTTCTTGGATCAAAGTGTATAAATATTTCAGGGAAATTTTGATGACTATTACCAAATCAAATTTCATTTTTAAGGTGGTTTCTTACATCTCCCATAAGTGTTCCCTCTCTCTCCCTCCCTTCCTTTCTCTCTCTCGCCCCCCTCTCCCTCTCTCTTTCTCTCTCTCTCTCTATACACACACATATATATACACACACATATATATACACATACATATATGTACACATACATTCATATACATGTAACATATCTTGAGCCACTAGGAAAAGGGAGAGAATCTGGGTAGATTATACCATGTATTATTATGACCTATCTTATATGTAATGCTTAACTGTGGGGTGAAATTGGTGTGTAAAGGTAAATGGTACATGGCAGCATCAGACTAGTCCAGAACTTGTACCTTGGGTGTATGAGATATAAATGTTCTATGATACACTTGACCTGTATCTTACTTTCCCTGTTTTTTACACATTTTTGTACCAAATGGCGCAATGACAGTCTAAAATTTTAGTAGGCTATTACCATTACATTAAAAGATGTATGTATGATATTCATCCAGAGGTAACGATAAAACTATAACCTTTAAAGAGATATGGGCAAAATTATTGCTATTATTTTTCAAGAAGGCAAATACCCCATTGAGGTTTTCTTGGTGTTTGCCAAGGCTTATTTTGTGAGATCTATGAACATTTAATGACTACTCTGGCTAGGCACAGTTCTAGACAGTGTAGTTTATTTAGAAAAATAAAAGAATATCCTTACTGAAAAGTAAGTAGCAACGTGTACAGCAATACAGATACTACACAGATGTCTATGTGAGAATCCCTGGGACACTAAGACTTTTAGCCTTTATGTGAACATTCTTCATCCACATTCACTAAGATCCCTTTTCTTCCCTATTCTATCTTGAGTCCATAGTAACTAAAAATAGTAGAGTGGGGAAATTAAAGGACAATAAGTGGGCAGAAAATAGACAAAGAAATCTAATTAAGCAGAAGTACACTCTAACCTAAACCCTTTCTTCAATGAATATTAAGTTGCCTTTAGTGAAGACCAGTCCAAGAACTTGGCAGCAAATTTTGCTACTGGTATTTCCTAGCACTTGCTTACTATAGTACATTCCAGTTCTCTGCTAGCTACTAAAAAGAGAGAGAAAGAGAAACATGCTGAGTATGAAACCAGGTCTGCTCCCTAGGCAAACCAATGTAACTTTGTGAGTTAGCACCATTCATTGCTGACTTATCAGTGAGAGTACCTTTTGTGCACAACGAAGGATGTTTGCAAATCCAAACTGGAGAAGATCCAGGAATGCAAACAAGAGGTTAGAGTTTCTATCTCTGCCCATTGGAGGACCCACAGTCCTCAGTCTTCAATCAGGAAACTCCTAAGATTCCTATTTATAGATCTTGCTTTATAGTTTCTATAAAATTGGGAACCCTCACCCTTCCCTACAGCTCATAAATTGGCAGAAATTTTTAGAGAAGTCAAGCTAGGATCTAGACATTTACAACACCTAAATGCAGGAAAAGGCTGCAGACAGCAATAGTTTCAATCTTAAAACCAGTAGTAGTAGAGAGATGATAAAGAGGTATAATGGACCAGAGTGACAATCTGCTCATCAGGCTGCATCAGAGTGGACATGAGAAAGCTCAACTACACATGGAGGAACTAAAGGGCTGACACATTTCACATTTATTGCTGGGGCAACCAAAGTTCTTTCTCAGCTACAGGGCCACTTCATAATTCAAAGGATTGCACTGCACTACACTTATGGGCTGCTAAGAAAGAAATAGCAGTTACTGGTGCGGGTGAGAATGGGAGGTGGTGATGATGAATGAGAATCTAAATGAATCTGTCTCAGTACTTTTAAGAAACGTCAGCAAACAGGTCCTCATCAGGGTCCTTGTTCTATGGTGGGCACGTCAATGCACACCTACACCCAAAGTCTAAGGAAGCTGAGAGGCCAAAGGAAGAGGCTGACACATCCAGTTTCTCAGAAAGAAACATTTAATAGGGACTTAAAAACAGAAGCCGTGTCTCCAGCAATATGGTGGAGCCCTGTGCCATTATCACACCCCAACTGTGGCTTATATCCCACAGGGAAGGAATGTGTAGGACAATTGATGATGACCCTTCAGGGAGAGGCAAGAATGCTATGTGACTCCTCCTAAGAGCAGGATTTATGGTCAAGGTTGTTTTGACCTAAGGGCAGGATGTACTGAAACAGTAGACAAAGTAGAGGCACTCCTGGAACAGGGGTTAATCAGAAGTCAACATGGCAGATTAGCATTCAAGATGAAGTTGCTCTATCCTCCACATTCTTCATAATAGAGGAGGTGACCAAAGACCATGATTTAAGGAAATAGGGAGGCATGAAAGAAACCAAGAGGGAGCAACCAAAGAGGTGGAAGGAAAGCCAAAATGTGGGGTGTCACAGAACTCAGTGAAAGAGCATTTTGAAAACATTGAGAGATTGAAGATACCAAATATCAAGTAAGACATTGGCTCATAGAGCAGAAGTGGTATCGACAGCAGAGAGCTCACAAACAGACATAGCAAAAGCAAGATGTCACAAGAACAGAGCAGGGTAAAGCTAGATTGTCGGGTAAGGTGAAAAGCAGAGACAGTAAGAGTGGACAAGTGTTCCAAGATCACTTTGTGAAATATTGTTTACAACAAACAAAATGTACTACAGACCTGAGGATGTTTAAATGATTATGTGATTCAATCAATTTCTAATAGCAAATATTTTCTCTATCTATAGTCACACATTTAAATTTTAATTCTATCAATAGCTCTTCCATTTTCAAGCACAGCAGGACTTTGGCTATTTCTCAGTTTGTGATTCTTCTATGGCAAATCTCGGTTTCTTCATCTGTGAATGCGTGTCAGTAGATTCTCAACCAATATTAGCTAGATTTTTTCTTTGAAGACATTGTAGAAAGAGGGAAAAATCAATGTAGGAAAGTCCCTTGAGAGGTAGAAGGCTATAGACTCCAGAACTCAGGTGAATGAATTAATCTTTCAAAGGAAGGAAGACTATCTTACACTGCAGTGAGTATAAAAGACAAAACAAATACATTTACTTTTATGAGTCTGGCATTGACAGATTTCCAATTTTAAGAGCTTTTTTTTCATCGAGAAATAAGAAGTAGTATGATCAGCTCCAAATAGGTTATAGAGTTGAGGAGTAGAAGGCTTGAGGAAGATGGCCAAGATTGAAAATAGCAGCTTCACTGACTACGAGAAAAAGTATACTGAGGAGACAGGATTGTCAGAAAGTCTCAAGTGTCAATTTGATGCTAGAGCATATCCATTTGAAGGAACAGTACTTGGTGAAGCTCCGTTTTTTTCTCTAAACAATGTTTACTAGCATGGTACTTGATTAGGAAAAGATGGCAATGGACTTGGCCCAGAATGTTCTGTAAGGTGGACGGAGGGGAATAGATCAAGTGAAAGAAACATATTAGAGTAGTTGAGTTTAAATCTATTCTAAATTAAGAAGGATGTGGATAGGAGTGGAATACGATATAGATAAATAATGAAAAAGTACAAAGGACAGAAATATGGAGAACTTGATCAGAAGAAACGTAGGTTGGGATGAAGCTAACTGGAGACTTGGGAGGGTAGAAAGCTGCAATAAGAGACTGGGGTGTTTATAAGTGGGTCTTTTCCATGTTGTAAGGACCAGGGATGTACCAGAGTGAGTGGGTATATCAGAAGGTAGAGTCAAAGGTAAGGTGACCCATTTTACTCTTGTTATCCTTACATAGTCATTCATAGTTCTGCTTTCATTTGTTTCTTAATCAAACATTTTATAAATTATTATATTTGTAAATCAATAAATAATATACATATATTAAACCCAAAAATATAGACAATCAAGAGTACATTAGTAATCCATAGGTACGTGGAATGAGACTCTGGTGGCACATGGATTTGAATGTTTTGTAAATAGCATAATCATTGCATACAAATAGCCTGGATGTATGTTGTTTATAATCTCATTTATACTACCAACTCTCCTCGGGATCAATTCTAACTAGGTATAGTTGAAGTATTATAAATTTCAAATTAATAAAGCTGTACTGGCTGGGTGTGGTTGCTGACACCTGTAATCATAGCATTTTGGAAGGCTGAGAGAGGAGGATCCCTTGAGTTCAGGAGTTTGAGACCAGCCTAAGCAAGAGGAGAACTAGTCTCTACCAAAAATAGAAAAAAATTATCCAGGCATGGTGATGTGTACTTGTAGTCCCAGCTACTCGGGAGGCTGAGGCAGGAGGATCACTTGAGCACAAGATGTTGAGGTTGCTGTGAGCTGGGCTGATGTCACAGCACTCTAGCCCATGTGATAGACCAATACCCTGTTTCAAAAAAAAAACAAAAACAAAAAAACAAACTATACTATAATTGAGGACCACTCTGGCTAAAGTACTGATCCCTATAGTCATTTGTCTCCTATTTGCATTTGTATGCATGAGTATAAGTCATATGGTGTGGGGTTTTTGATTTTGAAGTTTATAGGGTTGATATCTGATTTGCTTAATTACTGAATTTGACAGTTGACATTTCGGACATTTCACTTTGACACTTCTTGTTTTATTTTGATTGTGAAGGTACATCCTCTGTCTTTCAAAACATCATTTGTCTTGTGGTTATCTTTCAAGTTTTTTTTTAGAGCAATTTTTGTGAAACCATGGATAAATCAAAAATTCGTGTTATTTTCTAATATGAGTTTTGTCATGGAACCAATGCAGTGCAGACAGCCCAAAATATCAACAAAGTGTTTGGAAAGGATGTGGCTAATGACCACATACTATGTGAATGGTTTGAGAAGTTCCACTCTGGTGATTTTAATCTTGAAAATGAGCCATATGGGTGACGTGAGACCAGGGTGGATAATGATGAGCTGAAAGCTATGATGGAAGTGAATTCATCTCAGCCTATGTGTGAATTAGCAGCGAGGTTTGATGTGACTATTCCAACAATATTGGACCATTTGAAACAAATGGGCAAGGTAAAGAAGCTGGATAGTTGGGTTACACATTATTTATACAAGCCTCAGAATAGTATTCTCTAGAAGCTTGCCTTTCTTTGTTGTCACAACATAAAGGTGAACCATTTCCACACTATATTGTTTGATAAAAAGTGGATTCTTTGTGACAATCCCAAGTGTTTGGCACAATGGTTGGATAAAGATCAAGTGACAAAATGTCCAAAACTGAATATTAATCAAAAAAAGCTAATGGTGTCTGTTTGGTGGTCCAATGCTGGTATTATTCACTACAGCTTCATGAAACCTGGTCAATACATTACAGCGGATGTCTACTGCAACCAATTGGATGAAATGATGAGGATGCTTGCAATTAAGCAGCCAAGATTGGTCAATAGAGACAGGCCAATCATCTTGCAAGACAATGCCCAAACTCATGTTTCACAAACAATGCTGCTCAAATTACAGAAGCTGGACTGGAAACTCTCTGTTATCCACCATATTCACCAGACCATGTACCAACTGACTACCACTTCTTCCAGGCTTTGGACCACTTCCTGAAGAAAAAATATTCAATTCTGAACAAGCTGTGAAAAATGCCTTTCTTGATTTCATGGTCACTCACTCTCCAGGCTTCTTCACTGCTGGCATAAGCAAGCTACCATTAAGATGGCAAAATTGTGTCAATGCTTTACGCACATACTTTGATTAAATGTACTGCTTGTTTGAGATACAATAAACTATACTTTTGGTTCAAATCGGGCATTTCATACTTGATGACCTAATAATAACAACACATTGTTAGTAACTGGTATACAGATTTGGTTTATAAAATTATCCTTCAGTTCTGTTCTAAAATAATAGTTCAGTTGATTTTATTGTCCACACCTGAATATGTACAACTGTCATACATGGGGTAAAAACACCGGGACCCTAAATCAACGCTATTATTTTCACTATGTTGCTGAAGATTCATATTTAAATATAAGTCAAGAAGTTAATCAACTGTTTGAAAGATATTTTAGAATCCTAAATTGTGATCCTGTCATTCTTAAAAGAAGTGATGCATAATTTCTCAATAATTTAGAGAGAAGTTACAACCTATCTAGCTAGTTTTAATTCGAACAGATCCTCTGTTTATCAAATTTATGAATTCATCTTTCTGAATTCATTGGTTTCTAAACTTGTCTTAAAGCAAAGATAAGAAACCTAGGCAACTACCAGGAATCATGGATTCCAGACCAAGAAACTACTTCAAATGCCTTAAAATTTGTTTTTGACTTAGGGTAAACAGATTTCACTAAATCCTGAAACCAGCTTTAAAAATGTGCCTGATACACTAGGTCAGACCCCCCAGGACAATTCCATATTCTTTTAGAGTGCCCTAAGAGTATTATGTTGTGGGTAAAAGATGGCTATTCTCAAAGATTTCTCAATTGACAAGATCATTACCACCTATCCCTTACCATACTGAAGTGGCTGGAAAATAAGTACATTTTTACTTATATAACTTCCAATTTATTTTTTATCTGGAAAGAGTATTTTAAGAGCCTCTGAAAGAGCAGAGAAATTAAAGATCAGAAGATCTAAGAATATCTAAAATTTAAATATTAAATCTTTCACACCAACATTACCTCCTTACATGAAAGGTATTAAATAAGTTACATTTCAAGGTCGTATATATTTTTAAAATTTCAGATTCTTCTCATTTATGAGAAAGTGGAAATTATTTAAATTTCCAAGATGAGCTATATATCCAATTCAAATTACACTAAACCCCAAATGTAAAATATAAACAGAAGTGAAATTTTCCTAAAAGGAGGTAAATATTCATTACCTCCTCTCCAAACCTCCAAAATACGTAAATTACACAAAAGGGGGGAAAAAAGTGGACTGAAATGCTTTCTTGGTTTGATAACACATAAAAAATTTAAAAAATGCATTTTATGTTTATCTAAATTTTTAGAGTTATATAGTTAGAAGTATGTAATACTTTTATAAACAGGTCAAATAGGGAAAATACATTGGCACAATCATTTGATTTTTTTTTTTTCACACCAAGGCTCATTTCTCTTTCTTTAGCTATTTGCACATGTAAAACATGGCACAGGGTGCCCTTTGTTGCCATGGATGATGCAGCCATTTTTAGGTTGACCTTAGCAAAGCACACCAAGTTCAATGGCATTAAGGGGAAAACTAGACTCCATACTTTCTTCATTTTCATTTGTTTCTTTCCTCTTGAAATCTTTGACATTTTCTTGGCTGCTCTAAATGACGCTCTTGGAAGTCGATAGCTGAGAACAATGTTCACTTTCTTGGAATTGGGAGGCTGATGTGATTTTTCTCATCATTTTCCTCAACATTTGACTCTTTGGAATCATTCACCAAAGGTTTTTTGTTTGGTGCTTTGGTTTTTACAACCAGGAACATCAAATCCCTCTTCTACTTGTCCTTGGCTTATTTTCCCTTTATCTTTCACTTTATCTTCAGGAAGCCAGTTCTCACAGAGGCCCAATATCTGCTGCAGGGAGGTAGAAGGGGAGGATCCTCTGCATTTCATGAAATACATTTCCAAGTCAGCTACGGAAATATCAGAGTCTTCTTTAAATGAGTTTGCACCACTCTCCCCTGCCTAATATGCAGTAACTTGATACACCTCACCATCTTCATATGAGAGTTCTTGCCCTTCTTCACTAAAGCTATAAACTTTTGAGAGGGGACTTAAATTCAAATTCTACAGTGAATTGATCTGAAGCTGAACCCTGATTCAACCAATCACCTGAATATTCACTTACACCAACATCAAGATTTCGATTTGATGGGACTCCAACAACTCATGGCTACTGCTTCTTTCATAACATATTTCTGAAATGCTCCAAAATCCAAAACTTTTTGAGTGCCAACAGGACACTCAAAGGAAATGCTCACTGGAGCATTTTGGATTTTGGATTTTCAGATTTGCTGAACCAGTAATGCAATATTACAAAATCTGAAAAAAAATACAAAATCCTAAATATGTCTGGTTCCAAGCATTTTGGATAAGAAATGCTCAACCTATATAACCCACACAGCGGGGCTTTTATTAAAGGAAAAGGAATACCTTCAGAATTGTGGCACTCTGTCATTCACTAGATAATTCATCTGAGTTTTCTTCTAGTCTGAAGTCCTCTCTTTTTTGTCTGAATTTCCAAAGTACTCTTATACCATATACCATAATTATTTCTGTTTTTATCTCCACAGCTAGACCACTAGTTCTTGGATTTAAGTTCTCAGTCATGTCTGTATTCTTTGTCTCACTAACTGCTCTCCTTCTAGATGAGGTAGATGGTATAAAAATCAATTTGAAGACAGAAGCTTCTCTTCCTGTAGCTCTCGCACTAGGTCCCTTTGATCACGCTCACCATCAAGTGACACCTGTTTTCACTTATAGATGTGCCTAAATTCAACGGTTCCTGCTGATTGACTACCATGAAGTTTCTCTAGATCACCGTATATATTTCCCCATGCTCTTTCACGGAGCTTGGCGTCCCAAACCCTAGATCACTGGAACAATATACGAAATGTTGTTGCTTTTCATCATATAACAGTTTAGTCATAATATATTGGCCAAAGTAAAATATAGCCTCTATCTCAGAAAGATCACTGTACTGTATTCATATATCTCAGGTACAGAAGTTCTTAACCTAGGATCCATAAATGCCCAAGAAGTTTTCATAGTATAAATGTCTTTTTGTGCACCAACAGACTTGAACAATTTTAAAAGCAGTGGCTTTGGTTTAACCAGGCTCTCTCGTTCCTAAACTGAAATTTGCTCAGTGCTTACAGCACCTTCAGTTGACACAAACTGCTGGTAGCGCATATGTGCCATGGGGGGTTTTCTGTGCCTATAGTGAACCTCAGCAACCGTCCCAATCTGCGGCCTGACCACTGGTACGCCCAAATGCACTAGATTCAGAGAAGAAATAGGCTCTCCTGGTGGCAAAAGCAGCAGGCCCTAGTTCAGAGAGGATAGGGCTGTCCCTCAGGCTTGACTTCTTTCTCCATCTTCCTTCTAGTGACACATGTCAGCACAGCCCCCAGAAGGACCTTATATCCCAGAGGTTCCTGCTCCTGCGTCCCCTTCCACCTGGGGGCGGCACACCTGAAGCCAAGGCTCAGTGGGCGTATACAGCCAGGGCCACTGCCCCTCAGTCCTACCTTTCATTTTCAAAATTGACCAGAGTTGGAGTTTCCAAATGGGTGTAAAATTCATGGCCCAGAAATGAGAGAGGTTTAAAAAAAAAAAAAGAAAGAAAAGGGCTTAAGTAAGAATGTTCATAAATGAGTACATGTTAATAAAACATAACATAGTTGGAGAAAACTTCAAACTTGAGTCCTGATACACTAAAGAGAGCAAGCCGGTGGAACATCTGGATACCCGATGTGGAACATGTGTCTAACATTCACAATGGTGAATCATTGTATATGACACTATTCTGATCTAATTACTATCAGAAATCCCAGATTGAGTCCTTCCAACATTTAGCTTCCATTGCAAGCCTAAAGCGTTCAAAGTTTGAGCTGGAGAATAAAGCATTGCAAAATAAAAGTAATCAACAAACTCTCACACATCTCCTAAACCAATGATTCACACAGGATTTCACACAAATTTCCCATTAATGCTAATGAAATTGAGTAAGTTACAAGCTGAAACTCTCCCATACATTAATAGGTGAATAGTTCCCTGAGGTACTTACTTAGATGAGGGAACTTAATTTTCTCTCCACCAATTCTCTCTGGATAAAAAATAAGAAATCTTGCTTCACGAGTTAAATTTCTTTTTAAAGTGGATGGCACAAATTCAGAATTATTGGAGTGGATTAATCAAAAGCCACATGAGGACATTGGCAGGGTCATTTTTGACCAGTCAAACCGTCTTCCATTCAGGTGGATACCAGTTGTCCTAAGTCTTAAAAAGTCAGTCCTTCTTGTGGCTCTGCAAGGGACCTGTTTAAGTCCCTTGTATCTTCCTTCTTTCAGATTCTAGGGGAAAAAAGGGAAATGTGCAATTATGTGCAGGAACTAGTTGAGAAGAAATAGAAATTCTTGATTGCCTTCCTATGAATTGAAGAGTTCAGTCACCGATTTAATTAGCTGCCGAGGGAAGGAAAGATCATAAAATGTTGAGTTAGAAACAATAAAGGTTATTCAAAGGCTTATACAATGTGATAGTACAGTTATAATAAGTTTCCAGGGCAGATGTGTTTTTTGTGGTTCAGAGGAAAGAGCAACTTTCAATAGCTTGTCAGTGTTTTCGCTTGATAATAATCATTATAACAACATCAACTTGGTTGTGTATAATTCTTTACTATCATCAAATACATTTTCTACTTTCTCATTTATTGCAACTTCTTAGTATATAGATAGGGGTGTGGTTACTGTACCATTTTACAACTGACAAAGTGAGGCTCAATTGAGTAAATTACTCCACAGAAGAAAAGTAGGAGGTCCCTCAAAATATTAAGTCAAACTAATTGTAACCAAAATTAGCATGCTGATGATTTTTCTCCAGACTTTTGATGAAAATTATGTCACAGGATGGAAAGACTCGTAAATCTCATTTAGGCTAACATCCCTCCTTTTACTGCTAATGCAATTGAGCCTTAAAATGGGGATTTTCTAAAAATCATTACCCAGGATCTTAATGTCAGAAGCATCCTAGTGTCTCGCCTTTTGATTTCTGATATTTAGAAAGTATCTTAAATAGGGATAGTTCCCCAAATATCAAAATATGTCTTTGATTAAATTATGCATGAACATGTAAATAGTTGTTATTATGCACTGCTCTATGAGAAGTATCTGATGTTTCTTATTTTGACTAAAGCCTAAAATACGTTTAAACATCAGCAGACACATTCCGGTTAATTATGTGGCTTTAAACTAATGAAAAGTATTTCTAATTTATTCAACACTAAGAATCTGTGCCAGCACACATGATATTTTAAAAATAACTGGTCTGAAATCCAGAATTATAGCTGGAGATATCTCAGTATTTGATAGAATCAATAAAGAGAAAATCAGCAAAGGAATAAAAAATCTAAACAACAGTACCTGCTAATTTGAACTAATTGATATTTATAGGAAAGAGAATAGAGACCAAACAAGAGCAGGATATATGACTTTTTAAAGTGCACATCTACTACCTACCAAGATAGACCATATTCTGTGACACAAAAATTCTCAAAAAATTTAGAAAAATAAAATTGCCTATCCTATGTCTTCAGACCGCAATGAAATGAAAGTAGAAATCAATAGAAAATAGTTGAAAAAATACCCCAATATTTAGAAATATTAAAACATACTTCTAGTAAACCCTTCGTAAACAAAGAAACAAAAGGGAAATTAGAAAACATTTTGAATTAAATAAAAGTGAAAATTCAATATATAAATGCTTATGTGATGCAGCTTAAGCAGGGCTTAGAAAAAAAGTAAAGTATTAGGAAAAAAAGGAATTTTTGAAGAGTCAACCTAAGTAACTAGAAAAATACAACCAAATTAAAGCAAGAAAACGTGAGAAAATAATGAAGATAAGAGCAGAAATGGTGAAATTAAAAATATCAAAGAAATCAAGAAGAATCAATGAAACCAAAGTGGTCCTTTGAAAAGATCAGTAATAAAATTGACAAGCTTCTGGCCAGACTGATTAAGAAAGAAAGAGAGAAAATACAAAATATCAATACTAATAATAAAAAGAGGGAACATCACTTCAGATTTCACAGGCATTAAAATTATAAAGGGACATTATGAACAGCATTATGATATAAATGTTATAACTTAGATTAAATGTAAAAAAGATATACTTGAAAAGCATGAATTTTACTATACATAAACTATATTTGAATAAACCCAACTGTAAAAAAAGGTATTCATCTGTTCAGGAGAGTAAACAAAATGTGGCAGGACTATAATCAACACCAATGTATGCTATTTTAAGTGTTGTTTTTATTTAATTGTTTTGTCTTTATACCTCATACCAACATTTATGTACAACATCCATATAATACAATGGCACTTAGAGTCTAAACGTTCAATATTTGGAAAACACACATTCATTTTCACACTTTTTTCTCCATTATTTTTCTTTAATAGAGATCTTGTATTTAAGATGTCTTATTGGCTTTTATTGATATTTTTGGATGGGCTCTAATACATTCAAGAGAAACTTTTGGATACAAGAAATAGAGCTAAGACTCATTTTCCCTGTCTAGGATTGGGTGAAACCATTGGTCTACGTGACTTATTTTTCCTTTAATTTGAACCATAGGAAGTTGACTAAATGTATTAAAGCTATAGCATCCACACAGACTAATTTTGGGGGATAAATTTGAGATTATCACTTACTTTTTGTATTTTGTCATAACTGTAGGCTATGCATGCTGGTGGTCAATCACTAGTGTAAAATAAAAATGCTTTTTAACATGAACATGAAGTATTCATTAAGTTATTAATTCTCCAATAGATTCAGGAAGAGATAAAAAATAGACCAAGATAGTCTTTATTAGTAGGAGAGATAATAATAACATGATAGCTATAATTTATTGAACACTTATATGTGCCAGTGTGCTAAGCAATTTTCATTCATTACTTAAATTAATCCTCATAACATCATTAAGACATGAGCATAATTCTCATTGTACTACAAGGATATGATACTAAAGACTAAGAAATATTCTGCTGAATAAATTAGCAAAAGGTAAGGTAGGGGAAATCACCCAGTGTCGACAGTATGTGTTGGGGAATATATGCATTCAAACTTGTATTTCAGGTGGGAGGTTAAGTTGATAAAAACTATTTATTAAGTAATTTATGATACATATCAAAAGCCATAAAGCTGTTTTCTATTTCGGTAGGCTGTATGCAAGTCTAGGAGCATACTCTAAAGGAATAATCCAGGCTTGCTATGATTCAAATGTCCCCTCAAAGCTCATGTTGAAGTTGGTCCCCAATAAATTAATCCATTCATGGATAAATGTATTAATGGGTTATTATGGGAGGGAAACTGGTGACTTTATAAGAAGAGGAAGAGAGACCTGAACTAGCACCTTAGCATGCTCAGCCCTCTGGCATGGGATGTCCTGTACCTCGGGACTCTCCCAAGAGTCCCTACCAGCAAGAAAGCTCTCACCAGATGCCATTCCTCAACGATGGGCTTCTCAGAATCCATAACTGAAAGAAATAAATTCCTTTTCTTTATAAGTTACACAGTTTCAGGTATTCTGTTATAAACAACAGAAAATGCATTAAGACAAAGCTACAGAATAGAAAAATGTGTGATGATATTAATTGGAGCAGTAGCCATAATAATTTAGAAAGAAGAACTATTAAATAAAATATAGCCCTATGACTTAATATTAAATTCAATATGCTATGCATATATATATGTGTATATAATATATGTCTAAAAATGAATAGAGCTCTATATCTACGTATCCCTTGATTAAAACCATGATCAAAGAATGATGCACATACTAAAATACAATTCACCAAAAATTTAATTTCTTATATCTTCCCTCACTTATGTTATATTCTTGCAACATTGACTTTCAAGTAGTGCCCCAAATGAAGCTGTGGCATGTACCTTGGTTTAAGCATTTTTTTTTCCTGGAATGGCCTCATCCTTCTTTTCTTTGGTTAGCCCAGCTTATCCTTTAAGGTAAAACCCAGGAATTACATCCTGAGAATTACTTTCTGCCCCTTTTTATGTACATGTAGGGTTCTCCCTAATCTTTCTATCCTAAAGTGTCATATATTATTCTAAAATGTCTCTTCTGGGGCTGATGCCTAACTGGGACTTCTTGTGAGCTCAAAGACTGTTCTATTTCTTTTTAATATTCTCAGGATCTAGCAAGTGCTGGGCATGTAAGAGGCATCATATGCTTGTCAGGACCTAAACCTATATGATCTGAAGTGCAACCAGTGTTTACATTAAAATAATATGATTACTTTAAGATGGTATGGTTCCCTTTTTCTCAGATTCCCACAATTGTATACTGTGGTTGTACTGTTTTTATAATCATCAAAATATACGCATTCATGCAAAATGAAACATGAAGCCAATACATACCAATGTCTGTCTATAATCATGTCAATATATTACTTCAACTCACAAATTTTAGAACTACCTACAGAAATTATTATATATTTCATGCAAAATCTTAAATGTTTATTTGTAATTTGGGGTCAAAATTGAAGAAAACTTACATACAAAAGCATTGATGCTTATCCATGGCAGCCAACTCTGATGTCCTTGGAAAGTATAATAAGCCATGAAAACTGCAAATAACTTAGTCAAATGAAAACTATAAGTATTGTTACAATAAGGTGTGTATAACTCAGGTTAAAATCCTTCCCCCAATACGGAAAGCTAGCTGTTTTAAAAAAGAAAAACCAAGGAAGAAAATAATAAAGGATGATACTAAACAAATACAGATATTTCAGATATCTAGCTATGAAGATCTCCTTCCGTAATCATGCAATTTGTGTGCATCCTGCCCCCACCATAGACACTCAGCATAATTTTGAACCCCTGTGGTGGTTGTAATTTCTGGTAAGTGACAAAGCAAAGTTATGAAATAATCTTAAATTTCCTGAAGACATTTACTTGAGTAAACATCTTAGGTTTACTGTACACTGACAGATGGATGAGTAGCTATCTTTTGGCTTGGGCGGAGATCTGATTCAGGGAGTGTGTACCAACAAATCGGTTGTTAGGTATTAAAAATGAGTAAAAACCACAGAACTTGAGCAGGTATATTGAGCTTCTCTGAAGTGGTATTTCTCTTTCAAAATACCAACAATAGGGTACCACCTGACACATTAAAAGTTCCGAAGGCCAACAAGTTTATTAAAAAACACGATTGTGACACTCTAAAACTAAAGGAATTTCTAAGAAGAAAGAGCTGAAAAATAAGCCAAAAAAAATCACAGTACAAAAGAAAAATAACTAAGTTAAAGCACAGACATGATAACTAAGCACAGAACAGAACATCTTTGATCCTCAACACATATCCAGAAACCATCAAAGACAAATGTTACAGGTACAAGCAATAAAAGGTATTACTGAGAGAGAAAGAGGAAAGAAAAAGCAAGCACATATTTAGATGCTCTGTTAGAAGAGAAAACAAAGCCAAGCAAGCAGTGAAAGATCCGAAAATTGAAAAGGAAAATCAAATCAGTGGTTTTTCTACCTTATCCATCTGCCTGCACCCAGACAGCACACTTTGGATTCCAATAGAGTGAAAACAAGATTGGGCAACTTTAGCAGAAACACATCCTCTCCATTTTGAAAATAATGAAAATAGTAACAGAGGCATGACTAGGAACCAAATGGAAGAAACATGCAGGGAAATTGCACAAGAGACAGTCAGAGAGGCAGTGAAAGGGAGTTTATTCATTGGAATGAAAATTCAGCATGGCTGGACCAGACTACATGGATCAATGGCCTGGAAGAAATTGGTTGAGAAAAATGTGAATCTGTTAATGATCACATTTGGTCAAGCAAGAAAAAGGGTGCTGAGATGCTTGGGAAGAGTGGATCTGGTCTTTGAAGCGATGTAATGAGACTGTTTAAATTCCTAAGCGTGGTACTCACAGTCCGTCTTCCTCTCTCAGCACATTTTCCTCGGCTACTCCTCATAGCTCCTCAGTCCTCACAGCTGTCCTCGAGGATACACCCAGATGCTTTACTGAGGTGTAAAGGGACTTATCATCTGGGGCACACCTTCTTACCAGCCTCTCTCCTGCCATTTCCCTGTTGTTTACTAAGCTCTGGCTGTTCTTTCATTCCACCAAAGCTAAAAGCTCATTCATCAAATCCATGTTATTGTTGCTGGGAAATTTTTCTCCTTTCCTCTCATTCAGATGGCAACTTGTCAGTGAGATTTTCCCTGCTTGTACTTCCCCACCCTTTACTATTACTTTTAATTGCCTCAGAAAACTTACCAACATTTGAAATAAGCATCTATAATTATTTGATATGTCCTTCCAT
The DNA here is from genome assembly GCA_963574695.1 of Propithecus perrieri. NCBI lineage: Eukaryota > Metazoa > Chordata > Mammalia > Primates > Indriidae > Propithecus > Propithecus perrieri. Next base: position 28,810 of record CAUYRB010097886.1, on the reverse strand, counting down.
AAGATATAAACTTCTGAAATCTGCTTTGCTCACAACTCACTCCCAAGCAACTGGAAGAGTGACTACTGCACAGTAGGAATTCTTTTTTAAGTAAAAATTGGCAGAAGAACAGTAGTTGTTCCAGACTTGAAGCAAATGAGAAAGAACAAATACATACTGAGGCCCACACTATACCAACAAAGGTACTAGATATATTGTATACATTATTTTCCATTGAATTCTCACACCAAACCTAAGACATAGTTATCATCCCTGCTTTACTGACAGCGGTTGTGGCTAAAAACAATTAAATGATGAAATGACTTAACCAAAGTCATGTAACTACTAAGAAGAAGAACTTGGTTTCAAATCTGATTTTGAATTCCATGTTTCACTTATTTCATCGTACTGAACTTTCTTTGTTCTGATCATTTCCTTCCCTAATTGGCTCATTTTTCAACATCTTCTGTGAAGCAGACTGTAATGAGCTCCTTCTTTGAGGGACATTCTATTCTGATCATCAATTGGACTTTCATGAGAAATATATAGGCTTGAGATACTGGCTATCACTTTTCTATATCTATTCTATTCCTCTGACTAAGCAGTCAGGCCTTGTCTATTTCTTCATTGCCTGCCTTGATTATCCCCGTCCTGGTCCTGCTATGTCCTTTCCTCTCCCACGTGCCCTCCTCTCCCATTCTTGTAACCTCTATGCCCCTATCACCATGCCATCTGCATTCTTATGTCCCCTGCCCTAATTTAGAACACAATTTTCTACACATTGATATCAGTTAGGTAATAACTTAGCATGAAAATAAGAGACATTATATGAAATAGGTTTTTCTTATTTCCAGATACATGTTCGTCATTTTTCTGATTATGGCTGCAGAATGAATAAGACAGCAAAATTATTGAGAGTGAATGATGGTCTCCATTGTTCTGTTTGTCTACACCTGATGAGCACAGACTCATTCGAGCTTTTGTGGTCGTTGTCCTTTGAAAAACCATTTTTATAGTAGTTACAAGTGTGTGCTTCAGAGCAAGACACACCTGGATTCATGCTTTCACTCTGACCCTTCCTAGCTGGTGACTAGTTAATTTACCTGTCCAACCCTAGTCTCTATCTCTAAAATGGGGTAATTAGAATGACTATCGCAAAAGATTCTTGTAAGGAACGAGAAATTGAATACACGTAAATTTCTTATCAAAGTGGCAGGATGGTAGAAAGTATAGAATAGTTACGTTGTTCAAAATTGGTAGAAGTGTCACGTCTAGGCCATTGGAGGGTTTACACCAGCAGGCTGTGGAGAAAATCTCTTTTCTCTTAGAAGACTGGGTGGAATTTCTCCAAAGGCTCTCAATGCCATTAAAACATTGTGTGTTTTTTATTACTAGGAGGTACCTCTCTACTTAGGGGGAAAGTACACTACGTTTTTTTTTTCAAAAGGTTTGATGCATAAGTAAAAATAAAAAAAATAAACTTTTTGAGAGATGCCTTTTGTTACCATTTGTTCTCTTGGTCTGCTTCTTATACTTCTAAGTAGCTTTTACATTATTTCCCTGATTAGAAACTATATGTGTAACTTTTCTGTCATTCACAGATTTAACAACTATGATATTACTAATTTGTAAATAAGATAGACACCACTAGTACTCACCATTAACTGGATCTCTTTTCCTTCTTGTACACACGAGTCTGAAAGTTTCACCCCTTTGCAGTAAAGTGGGGCCATGTGAGAATCAATGAAATGTGAGAAAAAATACCGTTTGTTTTTGGCTGATGCAGTGAAGATCCTTGAAGGATGCTCTAGTATCTTCTTCTTCTGCCACAGCTGTACCATACCGTGTCGGTATAGCAGAGCTGAAGGATCAAAGTGGTATTGAGCTATGGAGTGGAGACGAAGTGCCCAGGAGAAGCCCCATATTTTCAGTAAACTTTACATAAATTAGGGGGGGATTCTTTTGCTGTGATAAGTCAATGCTATTAGGAGGCTGTTTGTTATCTTAGTATAGTCTAGCAAGCATGTGCAGGAAACAGTTAATTCATCAGGCCTGCATTGCTTAAACCGTGCACATTCCCAGAAAGTTCTGTTGTTTTGACTGGTCCTTGGTGGGCTCCTGACAATTGAGTGCTAGGAATGTTCTAAGTGATAAGAGTGTTTTGCATGCCTGGGACCTTGAAGTAAGCTATACCAGTTTGTCTAGATAGTTTGTGCAAACAATATGATTTATGGGGAACACCTGCTTTCTTTTGGGGGGGTCTGTAGTTGGGGTAATTGCAATCAGTCATGAAGACATTGAGTACTTATGTGATCAGCAATCAATGAAAACCCTAGACTGTTAGGGTCAATCAGGTTTCCCTGATAGACACTGTACTTGTGTTACTGCAGTTTTATAGCAGGAAGAATTAAGTGTGTTTTGAGTGACTCCTCTGGGGAAAAACTCTTAGAAGCTTATTCCTGGTTTCCTTCAGACTTTGCCTGATGTACCATTTGCTAATTTTACTTTGTAAACTGTCATTATAATAAACCCTAACCATAAGTGACTCTTGAGAACTGTGAATCCTTTTAGTGAATCACTATGCCTGGGGTGATCTTGGGGACCACTAAGACACTTTCCTAATCAATATAAAAAACTAGTACTGGAAATGGAGTACTATCATAACAAAACCCCAAAGTATGTGGTACTGATGTTATGAGGGCTAAAGTATTGTGATTTGTATCATAAAGTGGCAAAACTTTTGTCATATGTGATAGAGTAGTAAAATATTCACTTGGGGTAATGTGAGAATTAGATCATGTACGTAATAAATTTGTCTTCTAGATCTGGGAGTCTAAAGAAAATGGTTTGAAAAATAAATTTTTGTAGTGTGTTTTGACTGGAATTGACCATATTTTATAGGGCATTTTGACATAGTGATAAGGTCAAAGAATTGGTTATGGAACAGAATGAAGAAATTACAGACAGTCCAAGTCTTACAATATTGGTGAAGCTAACTGCTTTTAAATTCCAAACTGTAAGTGTTGAATATAATAAAGACTTTGAAAGTCATAAGCCTGTGAAAATTCAGCCATACAACAATGATTAAATTAAGGACTTCCCACCTTTCATTAAAACTTCTCAGACTTAAATACCTTAAAAATCAGATCAAGAATTAATACCCAATAAATTAGTATCTGTATTGAAAATATCTTGAAGTAGCATATTTATGCTATAGCCTTTTCATTTACTATTCTAAATAAACTTAGCAATTGATAGAGAGAAAGAAGGAAACAATAAATAAATAAAATCAAAGAAACATACTGGACCTGAGAACATGTAAAGAATGTCTTTAAGAGACAACAGGTACGGTTCCTGATAGATGGATCTGAATTGATTCAGGCATGTAAGAGTCCTACAGTGTTTGTTGTTGTTGTTTTTAAATAGTATTGTGTTGCTAAAGCAACTCTAAGGCTAGACTGTAAAAGCTTGTGATCTTTGAGACTGAAAAATGATTTTTTCATTTGTCGAAAATATTGATTATGTTCACCCACTCCAGGAAACACTTCTAACAATTCCTGAAACAATCCCTTTAACTCAGGGCTATAAAGAACCAAGCAGGAAACTTTACAGATTGGTATCAGACAGAGCAGGGTTTGAATCCAAGAGCCATTATGGACTAGCTATGGAACATTGAGCAATTTAAATGAGAATAATTATAATGCCATTTCAAAAGGCCATTGTGAGGATTAAATGCATGTAATTGCTTCATATAATTTCTGCCACATAGACAGCATCCAATAAATGTTACCATTTAGTGTCAAAATTATTTTTGGGTCTCTGTGCTTCTACAGGCAGGTAGTGGGTTGAGAAACTGTTATAGTCTCCAAGAATGGCGTATTCCCCAAACACTTCAGATATGAACATAGAGAATAACGAAAGAGAAAGAGAGACAGAGAGAAACAACTTTCAGAAGATGGAACTAGGAGGCCTCTGAGGACAATGGAAAAGGATATTCCTCCAAAGAGCAGAATAAGGGCCCCAACAAGAAATATTCTCTACCCTCGTAATATGCAGCTCACATGATGTCTGCCCAGTGAGACTGCAGAATTTCTAAAGACTGATGACCTCTGTGTATCTCTCATTCTTCTTCTTTCAGAAGGAAGATGCTTATTGCAATTATTGAAATTAGCCTTATTCTATCACTATATACTAAGTGTGTGTTTGGGGTGGGGGGCAGGTGATTGTCTTTAAAGTTCATAGGTTCTACTTCAAGAGGAGCCATATCCAGATATGATGGAGAGACTATTGCACAACACCTAAATTTTAGATTTGTTATTGGATAAGATTTGGATGGTCCTCCTTGGCAAGGGGGGTATATGTTTTAAAAGAAAATTGAACTTTTCATAATAAAACTGGAAGAACAAACCATAGTAAAATCTCCCAGTGTTCCTAGTATCCAATTCTCCTTTTTTGCCTCTGCTTACAGGTACTGTACTTCCCAATGTCCTTACAGATAGACGAGGCAATATGGCTAGTTCTAGCTGACAAAATGCAGCACTTTTTAAGTGGAGACTGTGAAAAGACCATTTTTTCAATTTCATTATACTACTACTGCAACTATTAGGGAGTCTTCCTATTAAGATGGCCCAGTCCCAAATGCAGCAGGCTGAATGGAAGAGAGCTGCAACCAAGAATTTCCTAAACCTAGAGCAGACTTTTTATGAAGGAAAAATTAATATTGTGTGTGAAACCAAAGAGATTCGTGGTCATTTGTTAAAGTATCATAACTTAGCATATCTTGACTAAAACAGTGAGCACTACTAAAGGTCTGTGACTTAAAATTCTTTTCAATAATTCTAAGAAGAAAATGAAGAAAAGAAAATACCTTCATACTCATTTTATGAGGCCAGCATTACACCAAAACAAAAGCTGGACAAGGGTACTATCAGAAAAAAAAAAATATATAGGACAATACACCTTTCATCAGGACAATAGCCCTCTGCAAATTACTAGCAAACCAAATTAAACAGCACATTAAAAAGGATCATTCACCGTAATCAAGTGGGATTTATCCCAAGGCTAGCTCAACATACACAAATATATAAATGTGACACATCACATTAACAGAATGGACAAAAATCATAAGACATATCAACATATGCATAAAAAGTATTTGACAAAATTCAACATCATTTCGTGATAAAATCTCTGAACAAATTAGGTACAGAAAAATTGTACCCCAACACTAGAAAGGTCATGTATAACAAATTTATAGCTAATGTCTTGCTCAATGGTAAAAGGCTAAAAGATTTTTCTCTGAGATCAGACACAAGATAAGGATGCCACTGCCAACTCTCACCACTTACATTCAATATAGTAATGGAAGTCCTAGTCAGAGCAATTAGACAAGAGAAAGAAATACAAGGTATCCAAATTGGAAAAAAAAAAAAAGTTAAATTGTCACTGTTTGCAGATGGCATGATATTATACATAGAAAACTTTAAAGACTCCACCAAAAAAAAAAAAACTGTTATGTCTAATAAGTGAATTCAGTAAAGTTGCAAAGTACATAATCAACATATGAAAATCATCAGTGTTTCAATATACTAACAATGAATTACCTAAAAAATAAAACAAGAAAATAATGTCATTTAAAATAGCTATAAAAAGTTCAAACATAATTAGCCTTCCATATCTGGGGTTCCACATTTGAATTAAACCAACCATGGATCAAAAATACTTGAAAAAACATTTAGTCTGTAGTAGACATGTATAAACTTTCCCCCCTTCTCATTATTCCCTAACCAATACAGCATATCAAGTACTTACACACCATTTACATTGTATTAGGTGTTATAAGTAACTTAGAGATTACTTAAAGTCTACAGAGGGATGTGTATATGTTACATGCAATATTATACCATTTTGCTTCAGGTACTTGAGCATATGCAGATTTTAGTATCTGTGGGAAATCCCATAACCATTCCCTCATGGTTATCGAGGAACAACTGTACTTAGGGATGAATTTCACTAAGGAGGTGAAAGAAAGGGACTACTTTTGATGAAAGAAATTAAATAAGTTATAAATAAATGGAAAATATCCCATATTCATAGATTGGAAGAATTAGTAAAGTTAAAATGTTCACAGTACCTAAAATGATCTGCAGATTCAATATAATGCCTACCAAATGTCTAATGATATTTTTCGCAGAAATAAAAATAAAGTCTTAGAATTAGTATAGAACCATGAAAGACCCCAAATAGCCAAATAAATTATGATAAAAAAAGAACAAAGTTGGAAGCATCACATTACCTGACTTCCAAATATATACTACAAAATATAGTATTCGAAACAGAATATTACTATCATAAAAACAGACATATAGACCAACTGAACAGAAGAGCCCAGAAGTAAATCCACAAATATTATAGTTTATTGATTTTAAACAAAGATTTCAAGAACACGTTATGATGATAGGACAGTCTCTTCAATAAATGATATTGAGAAAATTAGATATCCATATGCAGAAGAATAAAATGAGACCCTTATCTCTTACCATACATAGAAATCCACTTAAAATTCATTAAAGACTTAAATTTAAGACCTGAAACTATGAAACTACTAAAAGAAAACATAAGCGAAAATCTTCATGGTCTGGGAAATAATCTTTTGGATGAGACCTCAAAAGCCCAAGCAACAAAAGCAAAAGTAGACAAATGGGATTACATCACACTAAAAAGTTCCTGCATAACAAAGAAGAAAAATCAACAGAGTGAAGAGACAACTTAAGAAACTTAAGAAAATATTTGCAAACTATGCAACCTATGAGGAGTTAATATCCAAAATATATAATGAACTCAAGCAACCCAATAGTAAGCTAACAAATAACTAAAAAATAGGCAAGGGACCAGAATAGGCATTTTTCAAAAGAAGATGTAAAAATCCAACCGGTATATGAAAAAATGCTCAGTATCACTAATCATGAGAGAAATGCAAATTAAAACCACAATCGAATATCATCTCATGCCTATCAGAATGGCTGTTATCAAAAGGGGAAAGATAAGTGTTGGCCAGGTATTGGACAAAAGGGGACCCTTGTACACTGTTGGTGGGAATGTAAATTAATACAGCTGTCATAGAAAACAGTATGGATGTTCCTCAAAAAATCAAAAATAGAAGTACTATATGATCCAGCAATCCCACTATTGTTTATATATCCAAAGGAAATGAAGTCACTATGTTGATATCTGTACTCTCATGTTCACTGCAGCACTATTCCCTATAGCCAAGACATGCAATCAATCTAAGTGTCTGTCGATCGATTAATGAATAAAGAAAATGTAGTATGTATACACAGCTGACTACTATTCAGTTTCATGAAAGAAGGAAATCCTATCATTTGCAACAATATGGATGGACCTGGAGGACATTATGTTAAATGAAATAAGCCAGGCTGAGAAAGGCAAATATCAAGTGATATTACTTAAATGTCAAATCTAAGAAAGCTGAATTCATAGAAGCAGAGAGTAGAATGGTGGTTATCATTGGTGGAGGTGGGGAGATGGAGGTTGAGGGAGATGTTGGTCAAAGGACATAAAATTTCAGTAAGACAGAAGGAATAAATATTAATAGTTCAAGAGACCTATTGCACAACATGGTGACTATTGTTAATAACAATGTATTTCATTCTTAAAAATAGCTAAAAGAGTAGATTTTGTGTTCTCATCACAAAAAATAAGTATATATGAGGTAATGTATATGTTAATTAGCTCAATTTAGCCATTCCCCAATGTATACTTATTTCAAAATATCATGTTGTACATGATAAATATATATAATTATTTATCGATCAAAAATATTTTCCAAGGATGAATTTGAATTTTTTTCTCAGTGAGGCAATGAGCTGGTTATTGTTAATTTGTGCTTCCAAATGCAAGTGTGGCTCAACATATTAAACATGAAAAAGGGTAGTTTAAGAGAAATTCTCAAAAATAGTTTTTTAAGTCATGACAATGAACATGGATTTTCTTTTTCTAAAAGTAGTACAGACATTGAACAATATTAATCAGGGGAGTAACATATGTTGTAAATTTTATAAATATTGTAGGTTATTTGCAGTTCCACGTGGAAGTAGAGAAACCAGTGTTTGCAGTTATTGTGGTTCTCCAAGAAATAGATGATGTAGTTTAGATGATAGTATTAGTAGTGCAGATGAAAAGGTCAGAATGGATTCCACATATATTTTGTAGTTAGAGGCAGTAAGATTTGCTGATCATGTAAGAAAATGCACTGGAAACTTATTTCTCTTGAAGGAAATATAATTTTTGAGAAAGTCAAGAGACTATACAAACTTTTCTGTATTTGCAAAGCTAGAAATTTGCAAAGGTCTTGGGATTTATCCCTTGTAAATGTCAAGGGTCTTATGATATCTGCTTATTGTAGGAAATTTGAAAAATACAGATGTACCCAAATGTCACATAGAGTATCAATTGTATATACACCAACATTATCTTTTTTAAGCACTTTCAATTTTATCTCCTACAATGCAATCCTCCCCAGCATAAGTAAGAACATAAACCTCCAAATGCTTTCCCCCAGCCCCATTATCTCTGAGAACACCCAAAGGGTGCTTTCCGCAACCCTCCAAAGATTTCTGTAGTTCTTCATCTTCTCTTACTTTTCCTTCAAATTTTTGGATTACTACCCCTGCCCCATACACATACAAACCAAAGCTGTTTTAGAGAGTCTTAGGGTTGGTGCTTCCATAGATTTGATCAGGTGAGCACTAATACCCATGATGGTTTTTAAAATTTTTTTTTTTAATTTCAGAATATTAGGAGGGTACAAACGTTTTGGTTACATGATTTGCTTTTGTGGAATTTGAGTCAAAGTTTAAGTGTGCCTATCATCAGGATAGCAGGCATTGTACCCGTTAGGTGTGTATTTACTCATTCCCCCTGCCACCTGCTTGGTTTCCATTGAGTTTTACTACCATATATGCACATGGGTGTTGATCGATTAGTTCCAATTTAATAGTGAGTACATGATGGAATATTTTAAAATGATAATTTAAGATTTTTATAAGAGAAATCTGTTCACTTTTTGCCACTTGTATCTTATCTCAAGTCTCTCTAGAAAACAATTCAGTCATAATTGGGCCCTCACTTCTCTATTCATATCTTTACGTCTAAATTATTAATACATAGTTTATAATTTTACCTGTATTTAAGTTTTTGCTACATAAATCTAGACCACCATCATCACTGAGACTATTGCAAAAGCCTCCTGAACAGAAGTCCCTCCATCCAATCTAGCTGAGGACCAATCAGCATTCCCCAACACAGCCAGAATAAGCACCCTGGAATGCTAATTTGACCACCCCTAACCCTCAACTAGCTCTGTTAAAATCTTGAAACCTTTCAATGCCTTCTCACTGCTCTGGGGCTAGATTCCAAGTTTGTTTTTTTGTTTTTGCTTTGTTTTTTGTTTGTTTATTTTTGCTTCTAGGTACTTTTAGGACTTGCCAGTGCGTATTTCTATAGCCTCATCCTTTTACTCATCCCCCTAAAATGTGCACCTAACAGTGTAATCATTACAAAAACCATTTAATTCCTCAATGTTCCAAAGGTCTCTCATTTCACACTTTCACATGTCCAGATCTTTCTTTCCAAAAGAACATTTCTTACATATCTTTAGGATATCAATATCTTTTCCTCTATAAATACTTTATAATTTCTTTCCAAACCATCTTCTATTGTTTAAGTACATAGTTTCCAAATACTTGATATTGCCCTGTTATATCATTTGTCACATTTACATTGCTATTGTTTGTTCTATCATCTGTAGGCCCCACTTGACTCCATGAAGACAGGGCATCTCTCTTGCCTAGCACCTAGTAGTCACAAGGCAAATACTTACTGACTTCTTGTTGTGTTGCTAGTTTTTAGTGCCCAGGTTCCTCCTTTGCCATATGAATACAAGCCACCAAGGAATACACTGTGCGCATTTTGTGGAGGAGGCAAAATTATCCACCTCAGAAATGAATGAAGTATGAGTTCCCTCACCCAATTTCTCTACCACATTGGAAGGTACATGGGGGAAAACAGACAAAGAAGAGAAAAACACCCAATATCTAATTGGTATGTTTCCTCCAGTATCCTCTATTTTACTGGCAGATGGACAGGTTGAAAGTATTATCAATTTCAGAGATCAATAGATGATACAGAGCTAAATAAATGGAAAATGACAATTATATTTGAAAGCATAGTGAGTGTAATACTGTGTATAGTTTTTTGTTTATTAATTTCTGTGTGTTTGTTTTTCTTAACATTATTCAGGGAACCTTTTTCTATTTAATTAAAAAATGTTCCTGAGATCTCAAGAGTTCTAGGCTGCAGTGTATTATGATCAGGTAACTGCATTCCAGCCTAGGTAAAAGAGCAAGACCCTGCCTCTAAATAAATAAATAAAAACAAATTTAAAAAATGTTCCTAATGGCCACATGATATTAAAATACATAATGCATGCTATTTATTTAGCTTCACATTCAGTAACATGCAATATTTTTAGTTTTTTATTATAAATAATCCCCTGACAATAATTATTGTCAAAATTTTTGCATGAATATGGATATTATAAATTTTTCATACTCCTATAATTCTTTTTTTTTCTGGTGCCTTGTGTTCCAATGAGAACGTACGAAACTTTTGGAATACCTTCACTGAGACCCATTTATATAAGCTAACCCTACTCTTTACCAACTCTTAATGACATTCTCCAGTTTGCTAGAGTAGCATGCAAGCTATTAAATCGGAAGACATCAATTCCATAGTGTTGTGTGATCTTGGAAATTTACTTAGTTGCTTTGAATGTTGGTTTTCTCATTCTTATAATAATAATCACCCTACTCTCTGTCCTACCACTGCATAGGTTTTGTTTTATATTATTTTTTAATTTGCCTATGTATTTTATGACCATTAAGGGATAAGATATAAGTAAATGAATTTTAACTAATAATATTATGTGTACGTATACAAATGGTTAAGTTTTACTTTACTTTAAATGATTTTATGTTCTTTATATATCATTAGGATTAATTTCAGATGCTTGATTCATACACTGTGCATTTGGATTGTGTCCAGGGTCTCAGTCTTGGCACATAAAGTTCTTCTCACTTTCACTCCACGTTACAGCTATAATTTCATTTTGGGTTTTTTTTTCTGTCCCAGATGTATTCTACTTACCTTCCCAAGTTTTGAAAAATGTCAAGGTCCTTTCAGCACATAGTGTCTTTCCACAAGCTTATTCCTCTACTTGGAATGTTATCTGCCATTCCCCCAACTCCACTGACAAATGGACACACATTAAAGATTGAAAAGTATTGGCAGATCATCTTCCAGACAAGTTTTAAAAGACACTCTGTGTGTGTGTGTGTGTTTTTATGCATGGAGTGTGTCATATAATATATATGTCATTTTTTCAGAGTGTATGTATATGAATGAGCATGCATGCATATGTATGTCTGTATGTGTGCATGTAATATAGAGTCTGTAGGAGAATATATATATATAGGGAAATATATATATAATATTTAGGATGAAAATAAAATGTGTTTTTTCCCCCCAGAGTTTCTATATAACAAAGCTTTCAGCCAGTGGATTTCTAGTTAATGGCAAAATAAGGACAGCATTGTGGTTCTCTTGGGCTTTTACTCAGAAGGCAATTGGACGATGGGCCCCATAATCCACTACATCTACACCGCCCATTGCCACGCGAAGCTGTCAGCTTCCCATCACTAGGTGACCTCACATACCAAGGTGCAGATGCTTCACTGTATTAGTTATAACAGGACATTGGAGAGACAGAACAGCCACACATTATCGTAAGGAAAATTAACAACCAGTGTCTGGGAGAGAAAGAATTGAAAACAACAGGCCAGTTTTAAGAGACCTTTTGTTTGGGCATACATTTTCACCTAGAAATGGACACAATTACTGAAAATTAGAAATGAAACTGGGCTTTATACAATGAAATGAGATAATTTCCCGGCCAAAACAAGTGGGCTCACGTTGAAAGGAAAGCCATTAAAATATACGTAAGCAGTAAGTTAATGGGGGAGAAATTCAATTTGAAAATGAGAGAACATTTTCAGATAGAAAGGGCAGGCAGTGGAACAGTGTGCTTAATGAGGTACAGTAGATATATTCAAGTTTAATCTAGATAATTTCAGATAATTACAGAAAAAGCTTAGGATAGATTTTTTTTTCTACTTTTTTTGATGCAAAGTATTTGACTGGACAAGAAAAAAATATCATCTTATCATCTTTTGTTTTGTATGAAGTCTGTTTTTAAAAACCGAAAGTTCAAAGTATTTTTCTCTAGGTTACTAGATGTCAGTTCATGAAAGAGCTATGTTGTTGGCAAATACAGTAGTCCCCTTTATCTGCTGTTTCATTTTCCACTAGGGTCAACCATGGCCTGAAACCGTAAATGGAAAATGTGAGAAATAAACAATCCGTAAGTTTTAAATTGTGCACTGTTCTGAGTAGTGTGGTGAAATCTCACCTGCTACCATGGCGTCCCTCTTGGGACGGGGACTTTCCTTTGTGCAGCATATCCATGCACTCTCACTTGCCTGCCCTTAGTCAGTTCGCAGCCATCTGTTATCAGATCCACTGCCGCAGTGTTTGTGTTCAAGGAACCCTGATTTTAATTGATAATGGCTCCAAAGCACAGCAGTACTGTGGCTAATTAATAAATTAAACTTTATCATAGGTATGTATATAGAAGAAAAAGCATAGTGTATAAAGGGTTCAGTCCTATATGAGGTTTCAGGCATCCACTGGAGAAATACAGGGAATGTATTTCCTTGGATAAGGTAGGACTATTGTAATGCTCTTACAAGGAACATCCAGGATTTTCATTGTTCCTGTCCCTCCACATCTGTCCAAAAATAAGCCCACGTTGGCTGTTGCCCCATCTCTCTCTCCATCCACAGAGTGTAAGTCTGTTTTAGGAAATCATATGCTGGTACATGGCCACTCTCTGATAGTCAAAGGCAGCTTCCAGGTTGGTGATGGGATTTCCCAAGGATAAGAACTTCTGAAAGGTATGCCATTATATTCTTAGTGGTGTTTGCACTCATAACATTCTACTCATTATTTTCTTCAAATCTTTATTCAGATTTTGCATTTTGGTACAGATATTTGGCGAATGTTTCTTAGCTCACTAACAGCTGATGAACTTTGTTCCCCTCACTGCCAGAACTATCTTGACTTATCAAGTCTTTGAGGTATATAATAACCTAGCTACACAGTGTACAAGACAGAAAAGAGAGTTGTACATGAGGAAGGTGGCCTTGACTGCCATGTTTGCTGAGGATTGACACATGTCAAAACACACCTGCTGTCATCAGGCTAGCTCAGGTGGGGGCATCTCATAGATTCTATGGCTCAGACTTACTTTCCTTCTCAAAACTAGTTATATTTCTGATCAAAGGCTGTATAAAATAGGTTATCAGCATGCTACTAAGAAGTGCCTTATTAGCTTGTATTTTACAGTATTCTATAAAGTATATTAATATAATGAAATGGTTAGGGGTACAGATTTATGAGAGATATAAACCTGGACTCAAGTTCCTACGTAGCCATTTATTTATTGAATGTTCAATGGACTAGTTAGCTTATTTCTCAGTAAAACTTAGTTTTCTTACCTTTAAAATAGGTATAATAACCTTATCCCCTTCTTAGAATGTTAGGAAGAATAATAGAAAGAGTATATGTATTGCTTTAAAGTATAGACCGTAAACCAGTTTAATTTTAACTGATAGCTGATAACAGATAAATTTTAACCATGGCTATGAAAATAAATGATGGTTTTTACTATTGCTCTTATAATTATTTTCATTTTAGATCAGAAATAGTTAGAGAAGCTACTACTACTATATATGCAAGTTTAGTCCAGCTACAAAAATAGATATGAAGTACGTATCAACTTATCTAGGAAAATAACTCAACATCTTGAGGTTTCCATCTAAGCACAAGTTTTACCTTTCTCAATGTGGTCTAGAGATCAGTAGGTAATGAAGTGATAAGTCCCATATATGATATTTATGTATAATGCACACGTTCTCGAAAACCTCAATACCAAACCAGCCAGCAATGACTCTCGAGGCAGTGGGACCACCTCACAGACTGTGTCAATGTATTTCTACCATTCACAATTACTCAAATGAGAACAACTATGCTAGCTTTCTTCTCCATAGTATAGAGAACCTTACCTATGGTGACACGTAAGACAGCCATATTCCCTCAGTGTGATGAGCTGCTCTTCTTGTTCTTCACCTTTAGAGAGATAACATGTCTGTAATTATCTCTCTCTCAATCTCTACCTTTTATTTCTGGAAACTCAGTGAAAACTGCTGGGATCTCAGGTATTATATAACACATCTACTAGTCAAAATACAGAAAGTAGCTACTAAGTTCAATTTATACAAATCCCATACCATAATTTCTAACCAGGAAAAAAAAAAAGTGTGTATGTTTCCTATAGTTGTTTTTTTGACTGCCTGTTTGCTTGCAAATAGAGATAATACCCAACAGCGGGCAGCATAGAGTAGATTAAAGAATGCTTTTATCTATTTAATATATTCACCACCACAAACAGCTTCAGGAGTAGCAGAGATCCACAGTTGGACCTAGCAGGTAAAAAGCATGAGTTTATCTCTTAATGGATCATAGCAATTTAGAAGGGAATTTACATAGGTAAGAAGACCTTGCTATGGGTCAAGCTAACAATGAGAGCAGATCCAATGACCACGGATCCTCTGGTTACAGTCGGATTTCTCTCTCTCTCTCTCTGCCCCTCTCCCTCCCTCCCTCTCTTCCCCTCTTTTTCCCTCTCCCCCTACCCCTCGCTTCTCCCTTTTTTACCAGTGAAGGCCCAAATGAGTTTTCTTCGATGTAAGGAGTTTGAGACACAGGATAGCTTATTGTGAAAATTTGTTCCATTGGGCAAAAGCCTTTTCTTGAAGAATGCTACTAAATGTGTTTACAAGTTTTAGAAGCAGAGCATTTCCCCACCCTATCCCTGGGCCCATCCTATTATTTCCGTGTGTATAGCAGGAGCCTCACTAGCACAACTCTCCTGGCCAGGCACCTGCCCCGCTATAACTCAGCCTCCATGAGGGGGAGCAGAGCTTAACCTGTTGGTGAGTTTGGAAAGAGATGACTGGGCATATAAGGGCTACCCAATTGCTCTACTCAATATCATAGGTTTACAGGGGTAGATCATCTACTCCCTTCCATGGTGATGCTTGCGGTTTTAGAAGTTTTAGAAGTTTATCTTCATATCCTCATATTTATTGAGCAGTAAATTTTCTGAATAAGAATCACGATGTCTATTTTTCATTCTTTAGGAACTTCACACCACCACACGTACTCACTATTAAATTGGAACTAACCGAGGAGCACTCATGTGCAGAGAGGGAACTAAAACTCAATGGTGATCAGGCAGGGGGAAGGGGAGGAGGGGTGGGTGAAAACCTACCTGACAGTTACCATGAACAAGCACTATATGGGTGACAGATAAACTTTTAACTCTGACTCAAGCATTACAAAAGCGATCCATGTAACCAAAAACATTTGTACCCATGTAATACTTTGAAATAAAAACAAATAAATAAATTCTTGGGGAAAAAAAAGAACTATGATGTCTAAAGTTACTCACGGAGAAATTTTGAAGAAGCCAGGGCACATGGTATCGTATCTTCATGGCTTCCTTTAGTATTTGTTAATACCCAGTTTAGAGTAACTTCTGTGTACTTAGTAACTTCTTGTTTCTCAGCCAGATTTATAGGACATTAAGAAGTGTTTTATAGAATTTTGAGATTTTACTTATCATCTTTCGCCAGGAATGAGGCAAGATCAATGAGGAAATTGCATCTAACTTGTGTTTTTGATTTTGTATTAACATGCCGTTAAGATTATACTCCTACTTGGTTGATAATTATGCTTGTGAATATTAGAAATACAAATAGCAGCCCTAGTCACAATAATCTGACAGACTTTATTAATGAAATAAAATAAAACTGAAAACCCCTACCAGGTTTGGATATATAACTTGCACTTGGATAAAGGTAGAGGAGAGCTGGTCACAAGTACTTAAACCACCCCTTCAATTATTATTATTCACGAAAGCTTATACCTGGAGTGACTTAATCTTGGAAATGAGCTGGGCACAGGAACAGTGTCAGAAAGTAGTAGAGAGGTGGAAGAATGCTTTAGATGAATCTGAGATGGTATTTTAAGAAAATTCTGTCTTTGAAAATGACTAAGGATAATTTAGAAGAACACCTTGAAGCTGTGATTCCCAACCCCTAGGCCACAGCCTGGTACTGGTCCAAGGCATGTTAGGAACTGTGCCACGCATCATTGCCTAAGCTCTCCCTTCCCCAATTTTTCCATGGAAAATTTGTCTTCCATGAAAGGAACTGGGCCACACAGCAGGAGGTGAGTGGCAGGTGAGCTTTCATCTGTATTTACACTAGCCACTCCCTATCACTCACATCACTGGCTGAGTTCCACCTCCTCCTCACAACCATCCGTGGAAAAAATTGTCTTCCATGAAACTCGTCCCTGTTGCCAAAAAGGTTGGGACTGCTGCCTTAAAGGAGAATACACACACACACACACACACACACACACACACACACACACACACATTTCAAAGATAATCAAGTTTTCAAAGGCCACGATTCAAATGAAAGGGATAAAAATGGACTTAGGAAACAATATACTAAGATGATTTAATACTTTTGAGTTTTTGGCTGGACAAGGGGGAAATGTTTTAATTGATAACAAGGCCAGAAAAAAGTGATCAGGGCTTAAGAAAACCTAACGGAAGAGTATAGTAAAGATGACAGAAATCAGACTGAAATAATTCTCCTGGTTGGAGCTAAGAATCAGGAAATTATTTTAAAATGCTATCTCAAAGCAGCAGACAGAATACATACTAAGAGCTAGTGGAAAACTGCCTCCTTGAATATTGTGATAATTATAATAACAGGTTATATATTATTTGAACAAATGTCACAGGCGAAGACTAGGAGTACAAGTGTAAAATGCTCAAATTATTGTCGAGTGCGTTTCAAGGTAAATTGATTATTATAAGTAGAGCCTCAGGTATTAACTATTCTCTTATGGGAATATGCTCTGGAAATTTTATGAAAGAGGAAGTCTAAGGTAAGATAAAGGATGGATGATATGAACTAGGGGGAAGACAGGCAGATCTCCATTAGTAGAAACCAGACCAAGACTGGATTTGGGGTTGAGGGAAGAATAACTCTTAGCTGGGATTACCCTACAAAGGAAAATAGGAGGAACTATTTTGACAGAATCAGAAATGAAAGGCAGCACATTTTTTACTACAGGAGATTCCAGTAGAGTCTGAGACATATATTACAAATAAAAATGTAAATGATCATTCAACAGAGGAAATTAGGCATAGCTGTTTTGCCAACAACATAAACAATGAGCACGTTTAGACATGAAGAGGGACCCTAAGGAATAGTGTGAGGGCAACACCCAGGTTGAAAGAACAGACAGAATTAGGTTGATAGATGTTTAGGGATAGCAGGAAATTGAAGAACCCAAATATGACTGAATGAGGTCAAGCATTATTTGGAGAGCAGATAACTGGAGCTGTCCAAATTATGAATCAATGTATTTTGCCAGTAGGATTGTCTGTTGTCAGTATAAACACCCCACTGTCAGCAGGAAGCAGCTTGGGTAGAAAGGATTTAGATAGGGAGTGGAGAAAGAAAACTTGATAATAGAAAAATCAGGCACTGAAGAAGAGCAGAACCAATGGGACAGTGGTCCATCATTCCCCAATCTGGTACCTTGCTAGGGCCAGAGTATGGGCAACTAATTAACTTTAGATGCTGTTCCCTAAATTAGTGTGATTACATCTACCCTTCTGGAGAATGAGAGCACTAGGACATGTTGTTCTTCCTTGTTTTTTTCTCATTATTCTTCTCTTCCTCTCCCTAATCTCCTTCCTTGTGTTCCCTTTTCCTTCACCTCCTCCTTTTTCTTCTGCCTTCCTTGTTCTCTCATCCCCAACCCTCCTCTCTCCTTTGTCTTTTCTCCTTTTAAGGGAACACAAAAATGTGTGACTTCATGTATCAAGGAAAAAATATAATAAGATAAGAAATGATGACAGGGGATTGTGATTTACCATTTCCTTTTTAAGACTGGCTTGAAAATTGCATATTTTCATTTCATTTTCCTAGGCTTTGCACATAATTTTATTTTGGAAAATCTGATAATGGAAAGCGATTTGTATTCAAATTGGGCCATATCTTTATTGGCGTTTACATCAATCTTGATGTTGTCATTTGATTCCTTTACAGAATCTTCGATAAACTGTTTTGGACAAAGTGACTTAAAATAATTTGGAATGGGAAATAGGCAAGAACAATTCTAGCCTTGGATACAGCATGAATCTATAGTAGATTTGATTAATGTACTGTTATATTTTAAATGTTTGAAGGCAAAATCTGTACTATCCAGTAATATTCTAGGAAGATAATCAAGAAGAATTGTTTTATTACTGGGGATGTGGCTTCATGAGAGCTGAAAAGAAATGCTGAATTCCTTCAGAGTAACCATGTTTTTGGTTGACCATAGCTTGATGGCTAAGCCCAATGAGTTAAGAGACGAAAGGCATGGAATATTTGGGGGAGGACACTTCCTTCCAAACTGCTGTTTTCTTACATGAGTTAAAGCCCCATTTTTGTAGCAAATCATGCCATTCTGCTTCACTATTCTGATATAGAAGTAAGGTACCATATTGAATGAGTTTGAGCACCTGGATTCAGGTAGCTAGCCCCCTTTCTTCTCTTATTGAGGGACATGTGGACCACAGAGCACACCTACATTTTATTGCTTTCAGCTGGGCATAGAGTACAGAGAAAGCTGGCTTTTTCTCGTAAGGGTGAGGGTAATTGAGGTGGTTCTTAGGAGTAAGTTCACTTTGGGGCATTGTCAACAGCAAGAAAATATAGAAAGGTCAAGTTTTCCTTGCAGAGCATCTCTGCCCTTGCTGGAGCTGTATGGTGAACTCTGCCTAATCAATAAAGTGATGATGTTGTGGGAAAATAGTGCAGACTGTATAATAAAGGTGGAAAACTGTGCTACCGACTCCATAGACTTAAAAGCAAGACCTAAATTCAGTAGCCAATTCAAACAAAATAGATGACAGCTCAGTGTCAGGGCAGGCATTCAAAAATCTGTAAAAGGAGTCAATAAATTATGACCAAGACAATATCTGTTTAGATGTGCTGAATATAATGGTGGGCATGTTAAATATATAGCTGAATAATTTCAAACATTCTACTGTCTACAGAGAACTGTGTGCTTATTCCGAAATATTTAATATTATCTAAATTAGCACCAAGACAAAGCAAATTACGTTTGCATAATTTTAAGTTATTAATTAATAAAGCAGAATTAGTCATGTTAACAAATTTTCAAAAAGCTCTCAAACAATCCATTGGAGTTACATAGAAGTTTGACTTTTCATAGTACAAAATATCTATATTAATTATTTCATTCAATATAAACCATATGTGTTTTATAGATGCTTTCAGTTTTAAAATAATATACTAGCTTGTATTTAATATATAAATAAGTTACCACAACAGCTTGTATTTAATAAAATAAATAAGTAAATTCTCACATTGAAGTCAACATGAATTACTTGAAATATTTGATTCCATAGCTAATCAGTTCACCAGTTTTCTTTACTAATGTATGCAAAAACTGACAGCAAAAGATTAATTTACAAGGTGTTTTTTTCCAATCCCTAAATGGTCCCTAAATTCATAATTAATGAGCCTAAAAAAAAAACCATTTTTTTCAGTATCAGTAGATATGCGAGCCAATAAAACATGATCAATCATTTAATTTATCATGTTTCTCACAGTATGTTCTGTAGATCACTGATATGAGATTCTTTAAACTTTTAACAAATATTTATTGAATCATGCACAGAATAAATCTCAGTATTTATAGAGGAATATGTGTCAATGTCATAACTTCCTCATCCATATCCAATTCTTCTCCATCCTCAACAATATTCAATTCATTTTTCAAAAAAATTACTCCCAGAAGAGATAAGAACTTTGCTCAGCAAACTTGATGATTGGGTGTGTTATCTTTTATATTCGTGTTTTGTTATTAACAAACGATTCATCTCTACACATGCAATTCACAGATTAATAAGTGAAAAGCATTTCATTAATAATTAATGACATTTTCTTTATTTGCTGAACACTGAAATTCAATGAGCTGAAAACTTTTCTTAATCTTTTAAAACAATATCTAGTAAAATTCTCTGCGAGTTCCATTATGTTGTATTCCCATGATATTCTAAAGCTACATATATGTTATTGTCAAAATATTTTCAATAAGTTAATCAAAGTTATCCAAATTTTATTAAGTTTCCACTTTGACAAAGCAGTGTAGGATATAGAGCTAGAAAAGATGTGGAATTCTTTTCTCTGCTCAGGTACTATTTCCTGATTTACTATGTGCATTTCATCAATTTATATGTTCAACAAATACTTTTCAAGAGCTTACCATATACCAGGACCATTCTAGGATCTAGAGGTTCAATAGTGTTGAAGACAATGTTCTTACCCTCTTTTCTCTTAATATCCAAAGGACATATAGGAAATAAGCAATTGAGAGATTAATTTAGTTTGAAATAACATGATTATAATTTTCTTTAAAATGAAATATATCTGAAATTAAATTTCTTTATATAGTTGTATTTGCACATTCTGAATGAATGAATAAAGGATGAATCAAAACCTATTTTTATCAATAGTGAAACAATGGCAATAATTATTTAACTTCCAAGTAGACTCCCATAAAGGAGAGGCAGTATTGTAAGCTCCCTAAAGACAATGATCATGTTTATCTGGTTCATCAAGTATTTTCAGAGAACAGAATAAATAATTTTAGTTTATAAAGAATAAAAAAATACTGTTTGGCGATTTACAAAGTAACATTATAGCATATTTAAGATTTATGCAAATTAGTATTTTAATATTTACTGGCCTTCTTTTAAAAATTTCCATGTCCATTCACTTACCCACTCTTGTGGAAGATTATTTCACATCGGTTTCTCTTTCCTAAAACCCCCATCACCTTCTCCCCTTTCTCTTTGTATAGGTGATGCCTTTCTTTCCTATTTTGTGGAATAAAATGAAAGTGATTAGAAGACATTTTATGAGCTTCTATTATTTCACCTGACCACACATCTATAGCAGAGCCCCCAGCGATCCTCTCTATTGTTGTCATAAATGAGTTACCTCTCCTCCTAACAGAGGTTTGTCAACTTGCACATGAGATCTCATTCCTTTTTGCCACAAATAGGATATTGTGCCAATAATTATCTCTGCTGTCTTTTGTGTCGTTAATGTTTTTCTCTCTACCAGATCGCTGTCATTAGCACACCCATATCCTCTTCTCTCTACTGTTTCCCTCTCGTTGGTTGGTTTCATTTCCTGTCCTTTCCCTTGGAGGGAAAAACACTCTTCAAACCTCTTCAAAAGTCTTGTCTATATTCACTGATATTGATTTCTCCCCTTTCTGCCTATGTTGAGCTCATTTCATTCAGAACATCATCTCCACCACGCGCCTGAAAAAATGTTCTTTTCCAGGGTCACCAACGACCTCCACCTTATTAAATCCCATAGTCAGTTATCAGGCGCCTAAAAAACATTTTTTTTCCCTACTAGTTGATTTACAGTTCACCACAATTTTCTACTTTTTCTCCTAGCTTAGTACCATCCATTAGATTCCTTGGATGGTTCTTCCGCACCTCCACAAAAGTTTTAATGCCAGTGGTCAGTCTCGGGATCTACTCTCTTCGTTCTCCCTATTCCTTGTCTTGGTGATCCTTGCCGGTTACAGAATTTCAAATACTTTCTCTTCACTAATGACTCCCAAGTATATTTGCTCAGCCTGGACCTTTCTCTGGACTCCAGACTTGTATATGCAACTGCCTACTTGACATCACCACTTGGATTTGAAACTGGCATTTTAAATTAACATGGAAAAATTCTGAACTACTCCAACATCCTCACCTGCGTGAAAGATTGGGTTTTTCTGCAGCCTTTTCTACACTAATTGATGACAACCTCATCCATCCATTTGTTCAGACCAAACCTTACAATTCTTCTCAACTCACTCTCTTTCTTACCACATGCACTCCAACAGCACATCTATTGCCTCTCCTCTCAAAACATATTCAGAATTTGACTGCTTTTACCACCTCTGCTGCCCACTCAGGTGCAAGCTACCATCGCCTTTTGCTTGATAGTGTCATTTTATCAGTGTGGTACATTTCCCCCAGCAACATGTTCCACATTCTCACCACATTTGGTGTTGTCAGTCTTTTGTAGTAGATATGTAGTGACATTTTATTTTGATTTAATTGGCATTTCCTTCATTACTAATGAGTCTTCACACATTTTCATATTAGCCATTTGGATATCTTCTTTTGTGGGGTTCTTGTTTAAACTTCTTACCTACTTTTTAATAATCCATCTTTCTCTAATTGATTTAGAGCCATTTTGATATAATCTGGATATAAAACATTTGTTGGTTACATCAGTTATAAATATTGTCTCCTACTCAGTGGCTTGATTTTTTGGTTCTCTTAATTTTATCTTTCAATAAAGATAAGTTTTTATTTTTGGTAGTCAAATTTATCAATCTTTCCTTTATGGCTATCAGTTTTAAGTTTCTTTTAATTTTTTTTCCTAAATGAAAATATTCTCCTATATGATCTTCTGAAAGTTTGGACTTTCACATATAGAAATATAATCTAGCAGGATCTGATTTTGTGTGTACTATGAAAAGGGGGCCATACCGCATTTTTCTAATATGGATATCGAATCATCCCTGTGGAAAAAAAACAGTTCTTTTCCCACTGATCTATAGATTTATTTTTCATTATAGTACATTGATGCATGGTTATAAAATGTTTGCCATGGGCATTTAAAACTGTCTTAATAATGAGAAAATGTGACAGAAACAGATAATCAACTCTGTCTGGACCATGTCCACCCTTGAGGCCTGCACCAATGTGCATGCTCTGTGAAGAAAGTTTGTCTCGTTCTCTGCCTGCTGTAAATGTGCAATCCTAGGAACTGTAACTCAAGCAGATGTGATATCAGGAACAGGCTGTGATTCACCCTTTCGGTTGATTATGAAGAGCTAAATATAAACATAATACTATCCATAACATTTGGGAGGCAATTTGCAGAGGGAGCCCAAAGCTGCAGGGCTTCCTGTAGGGCTCTGCCATGCCTTCAGAGAACACTGATGGTTCATCCACAGAAGAAATGTCAAGCCACCCATGCTTTCAACAGAGCAGATTCACAGCTGACATTTTGG
Source organism: Propithecus perrieri (assembly GCA_963574695.1). Classification (NCBI taxonomy): domain Eukaryota; kingdom Metazoa; phylum Chordata; class Mammalia; order Primates; family Indriidae; genus Propithecus; species Propithecus perrieri. The sequence goes on along the minus strand of CAUYRB010097886.1, from coordinate 5,377 downwards.
GGGAAGTGTCAAATGCCTGGAAAATGGATACCAGAGAGGGAATACAGTTCTTACCCTCATCGCTACATTCCATGTGTCCTGTGTCTTGGCATTTGGTTACATATCTCAGGCTTCAGCATTAGCAGTGGTCCCAACTGGGGAATACCAACAATGTGATTACTGGGACAACAGAGGACTTAGCTTTCTCTCTGCCTCTTTCACAAGATGTTCTCTATGGTTATCAAGAAGAATGTGTTTATCTAACTTGCTTTCCTCTGATGAGTTTTTTCCCCTTAACTGGCAACTCTTACCTTGGAGGTGCCCTCTTTATTTCAACATGTGTCCTAAAAATATTCTGTCTTTGTATTTTTTTTTCTGCAGTGCTTTCTATTTAGATTTTTTTTCCCATAGGAAGCATTTATTCAGACACAAAGTAAATAGTAAAAATTCAGAAACTTAAAAGTTTTTTCCTGTGCTTCCTCATGCATTACTTGATTTGAGCTTACACACACACACACACACACACACACACAGACACTCACACTCACACAGAGTTTTACAGCTCCATTTAATAGAGGGGAAAACTGAAATCCATGAGTTCAAATAGCTTGTCCAAAGCAACACAACTAATTAGAGACAGAGTTGGGTCAAAAGCTCTAGTCTACTGGGTTTCTCCCATCCTGAGAGTACTGCTACAGTTTTGTGTTTGAAGTCTTCATCCTTGTTAGCATGTATATCCTAGGCTTAAAAATTCTAAAAAACTAAAGTGAATAATGTAGTGTTATTTTATAGCAGAATATTCCAAAAATTCTGAACAACAGAAAAAATAAAGGAGAGGAAGGATGAAGAGGGACAAGGAGAGAAGAGAAACATGAGGAAGAAAGAGAAGGGGGAGAAGACTAGGAAAAGGCGGAACAGGAAGAACATAGGAAAGAGGAAACTTAAGCAAGAACATAATTAAACCAGGATGAAGAATATTAACACTTTCACTTATATTTCATCCTCTTAGGTATGTATTTCATTTTATTTTGTAAATCATTATGATCATAGTCTTAATGTCTACTTCTTGATGTTACCATTTAGCTTGATAAAGTCAGAGGTTTTGCAGGTTAGCAGACATTCTTTTAAATTTTCCCTATTTTTTTAAATAGATCTCCCAATTTTCCTGTGTTGGGCACTTATGGCTATTCTCCCATTTGTTATTATAATCATATAGTGATTATATGTATATAGTATTATAGGTATTATATATAAAATACATAGTATTTTTCCTAGATAGGAAGAATTCACAGAAGCGCAATTACTGGGTCAAAGAGTAGAAATACGGTAAAGGTTTTGATATATATGTGGATATATTTATTTTCAGAAAATTTTGTAGCAATTATCACCTATTCTAGAAAAATATGACAGCTGACATCATATATATATTTTTTATTTTAGTTAATTTGACCAATATATTAACTGTTTGTCAGTTTGTATTTATTATATTATTGAGGCAAAAATTTTTTACTTTTTTGCAAAATATTCTATTTTTTAGATTATGAATTATATTTTTATTTCCACATTGAAAATATGCTTAAGGTTATTAATTTTCCTTCTATTGTGGCCTGAGGCATATACAATTTTGACAAATGTTTCTTTAAGAAAAATAATATAAAATTAGTAAAATAAATATTCATAATAAAAGAAATCACAATCAATACCACAGTCATGATAAAATCCAGAAAAATAATATAATGTTTTACTTATAAAATTTCTAACATAACTCTTTATTTATCCTACTCTAATTTTGGCTGCATTTTCTTTCATTTTCTCCTGATATGAAAATTATTATGTAATATAAGTTCTGATGTAACTAGAAACATAAGCTAGATCAGTGATTGCTTGGGGATCGAGGGTTAGAGGGAGGATAGGAGGTGTGGGGAGAGAAATGGTGGATGACTACTAGTGGTTATAAAGTTCCTTTACTGGATAATGAAAATGTTCTAAAATTGATTATAGTAATGGTTGCATACCTTTGTGAACACAGTAAAACCAATGGATTGTACATTTCAAATGGATGCATTGTAGGATATGCATATTATATCTCAATAAAGCTGTTAAAATATTTCTGATATCAGAATAGAAACTCAATTGAATCTTTCCTCTAGTAATATAAATTAATTTCCTGTAATAATTTATATTTTAGGAAAGAATATTTCAGCATCATAATGTGTTATTGAAAATGTCATTTACATTTTTGAAATATAGTCAAAAGACTGCATCTTGGGAAAACTGTCAATTTTCTTTATATATGAGCTGTGAAATTTTAGAATATTATTGAATATATATAATACATATATACTAGCATAAAAATCTCTTGACCAGACTGTCTTGCAAACCAAGTTCTCTTTTTATAATTTTAAATGTCTTATGATGTGAAGAATCTACAGAAACTAGTTTTGGGCACTATACAATTTGAATATTGTTTTTCCTTTATTATCCCCATATTTGTTCTTTGAAATCATTAATTTCTTTAAATTGACAGATGAAATTATATGTATTTATTATTTTCAAGCATCATGCTTTGAAATATACTATTGTCTCTTGGTATTCGTGAGGGATTGGTTCCAGGACCCATCCCTACAGATACCCAAATCCATGCATGTTCAAGTCCCTTATATAAAATGGCATAGTATTTGCATATCGCCTATGCATATGCTCCTGTATAATTTAAATTGTCTCTAGATTACTTATAATAAATAATGCAATGTAAATGTTATGTAAATAGTTATTATACTGTATTGCTTAGGAAATAATGACAAGGAAAAAAGTCTATACATGTTCGGTACAGACACAACCACTCTTTTTTTTTTCCAGAATATTTTTGATCCTTGTTTGATTGGATCCACACATGTGGATCTCATGGATATGGAGGACTGATGGTATATAAACATTGTTGAATGGTTAAATCTATATAATTTACAAATGAATCACCTCACATAGTTATCATTTTTGTTGTGAGAACATATAACATCAACTCTCCTTGCGTTGTTCATCCATGTTGTAACAAATGACAGAATTTTATTCCTTTTTTAGGGATGATGAGTATGTCATTGTGTATATTTACCACATTTTCTTTGCCCATTCATGTGTTGATGGGCACTTAAATTGATCCCACATCTTGGATACAGTGATTAGTGCTGCAATAAACATGGAAGTGAAGATACCTCTTGACATACTGATTTCATTTCCCTGGCATATATACCAAGGATCATATGGTAGTTCTATTTTTCGTATTTTGAGGAGCCTCCATACTGCTTTCCATGATGGCCATACTAATTTACACTCAACCAACAATACATGAGTGTACGCTTTTATTTATATACTCACCAACACTTATCTTTTGTCTTTTTGATAACAGACATTCTAACTGAAGTGAGGTACTATCTCGTGGTTTTAATTTCCATCTCCCTGATTATTAGTGATGTTGAGCATTTTTTCATATGACTGTTGGCCATTTGTATGTCTTGTAATGAAAAATATCTTTTCTATACTTTTGCCTATTTTTAACTGGGTTATTTATTTTCTTGCTATTGAATTCTTTATATTTTTTGAATATAAATCCCTTCTCAGATGTATAGTTTGCAAATGTTTTCTCTCATAATGCAGGTTGTCTCTTCAGTGTTGATTGTTTTTTTCAAGGGCAGAAACTTTTTAGTTTAATGTAATCCCATTTATATATTTGGTTTTGCTGCTTGTTCTTTTTGAGGCCATATCCAAAAAATCATTGTCCATATCAGTGTCCTAGAACTTTCCTCCATGTTGTCTTCTAATAGTTTCATGGTTTCAGGTCTCACATTTAAGTCTTTAATTCATTTTGAGTTTATTTTTGTATATTGTAAAAGATAAAGGTACAATTTCATTTTTCTACATGTGGATATCCAATTTTCTCAACACCATTTATTGAAGAGATTGTCTTTTCCTCATTGTGTATTCTTACCACCTTTAATAAAAAACAGTTGGCTGTAAATGCATGAATTTATTTCTGGGCAATCTATGCTGTGATGCTAGTGCATGTGTCTGTTTTTATGCCAATACCATGCTGGTTTTGGATACTATAGCTTTGTAGTATATTTTGAATTGAAGTAGTGTGATATCTCCAGCAATGTTCTTTTTGTTCAAGATTGCTTTGGCTATTTGAAATCTTTTGTGTTTCCACAAAAATTTTAAATCTTTTTTTCTATTTCTGTGAAGCACACCTTTGGTATTTTGATAGAGATTGCATTAAACATGCAGATCGCTTTGTGTAGTATGGACATTTTAATATTTATTCTTCCAATCCATGAACACAGGATATTTTTCAATTTATTTGTGTCTTCAGTTTATTTCATCAGTGTTTTATAATTTTCAGTATGGAGAACTTTTACCTCCTTGGTTAAATTTGTTCCTAAGTATTTAATATTTGTGTAGCTATTATAAGTGGTATTATTTTTCTTGATATCTTTTTCAGATAGTTCAGTATTAGTGTACAAAAATGCTGTTGATATTTGCATGTTAATTTTCTATCCTGCTACTTTACTATATTCATTCATTAAATATAACAGTTTTTTCATGGACTCTTTAGGATTTTCTGTATATAACATTATGTTATCCACAAACGGACAATTTAATTTCCTCCTTTCCAATTTGAATGCCTTTTATTTCTTTCTCTTCCCCAATGGCTCTGGCTAGGACTTCTAGTGCTATGTTGAATAGAAGAAGTGAAAGTGAGCATCCTTCTCTTGTTTCGGATTTTAGAAAAAAAGATTTTAACTTTTCCCTTTTCAGTATAATGTTACCTGTGGTTCTATATATTTGTCTGGTTTTGGTACCACGTTAATGCTGACCTCACAGAATAAATTTGGAAATATTCCCTTCCCTTCTCTTCAATTTTTAAAAATAGTTTTAGTAGAATTGGTATTAGTTCTTCTTTAAATGTTTGCTAGACTTCAGCAGTGAACTCATCATGTCCTGGGCTTTTCTTTTTCTTCTTTTTTTTTTTTTATTTCAGCATGTTATGGGAGTACAGATGATTAGGTTACGTATGATGCCCTTACCCTCCCTCCCCCCCAAGTCCGAGCTTCAAGTGTGTCCATTCCCCCGGAGGTACGCATCTCACTCATTGTTTGTGCATATGCCCGTCCCCTTCTCCCCCGTCCCCCCCCTGCCCAACATCTAATACATGTTATTCTTATATGTGCACTTAAATTTTGATCAGCTAATACCAGTTTGATGGTGAGTACATGTGGTGCTTGTTTTTCCATTCTTGGGATACCTCGCTTAGTAGAATGCATTCCAGCACTTTCCAGGAGTATACAAGAGGTGCTATATCACCATTGTTTCTTAAAGCTGAATAGTACTCCATGGTATACATATA
>CAUYRB010097884.1:0-20221 GCA_963574695.1 Propithecus perrieri | reverse complement strand
ACTAAAAATAGAAAGAAATTATTTGGACAACTAAAAATCTATATAGAAAAAATTAGCCGGGCATGGTGGCTCATGCCTGTAGTCCCAGCTACTCGGGAGGCTGAGGCAGTAGGATTGCTCGAGCCCAGGAGTTTGAGGTTGTTGTGAGCTAGGCTGACACCAGGGCAGTCTACTCCGGCAACGGAGTGAGACTCTGTCTCAAAAAAAAAAAAAAGAGAGAGAGTTGGAGCCCTCCATGGCTCTGCCAGGCACTCGTCTGCACGTAACACCTGCTGGGCTAAACTTCCTAAATGGGCAAGAATCTTCCTTGACTCAAGACCAGCTGCTTCCCTCCAGGACTAAAGATGAGATGGCTCCAGTCTGTGCCGGACAAACACTGAGGCTTTCACCTGACAGTTTCGGAACCCGCTGCACGCACACAGAGCCAGGTGCTAGGTGGGGGCGGGACACGGGACTAGGGGAGAAACCTGTCCCGCACGGCATGAACTTCCGACCTGGGCTGTCTTGCCACCACCTGTGGGGGCAATGCCGCTGGAGGCCTCTGCCTGGTAGGGACCCTGCAAAGCTGTCAATTTTCAATTACAGGTTGGAAAAAATCTTTCCTGATCTTTCTCCTTGGGAAAAGGTAATTGGGTGTTCCTTTTCTTCAGTGCTTCAACAGCCAGGATTGAAATTAAAAGGATTTTCTTTTTAACTAGCAGTTAAAGAGAAAACTGAATTAACCGGAAAAGGGGGTGGCTTAAAGCATTCTAGGACACAGAGGGTTGTTGTTTGTTATATTTCCGTTTTATCTTTGTTACTGGAGGGCACCCTGCTTCCAGGCTCCGTGGAGCTACAGCGGTGACAAGATGTCCAGTGGCGGAGACAGGCCGTAAATAAGTCATCACTGAAACCGTTAATTACTGCGGCAGTAAGTGCTACCGAGGACTTTGAGGGCGTCTCGTGGAAGTCAGGGTTCCTTGTTCCCTTCCATTGCTGTTTCAGCCTTGTCTGAGCCGGTGCAAAGATTCCTCTGAGCTCTGGGGCAGCCTTGTGCGACCGCTGGCTCGGGGGAAGGCAGGAAGGTTGCAGCCCTTTCTTTCTGACCAGCATCCATATCACTCCCCACGGGGCGCCCTCGGCAGGTGCACGCGTCCACTCCCCCGCCCCCAGCGCAGTCCACACAAATAAAATCCCGAGAATGGCCAATATATTCTGCGGAAAGTCACAATAGCCCGCGCAAAGGAATGCATAAACTCATAACTTCTAGCCCAGGCTATTTAGCATCCCATTAAAAATATTCAAAATATAAATCAAAATTCATGGGAATAAGTAATATTCAATTTAGAATTTATGGCATTTTAAAATAGGCTGATTCCCTCAACTGCGCAATAAATTTGGTTTTGTGCAATTGCACTTGCCACCTTATCGTGACGGCTGCGTTATCTGCGCGGCCCACCAAAGCGGAGTCACTTTATAGAATCTAAATTCACAAATCAACTGTCGTCTTCACTTCACTGATTCATTGCTGATGGGCCTTTCACAAGGTAAGGAAAAAAAAAAAAAGCCTTCCGAGTTGACAAGAGTAATAAATGGGGAGGTTAGCCTGCCCATCCATCCGGCTGGCCCGCTGACCCGCCTGTGGTGATACATGGCAGAATAAACTCATAAACCAACGGCACCTTTTGACTTCTGCGGAGCAAATGGAAACAGAAGAGCGTTTATGATGATCACTGTGTTTGAGGATTACGGTCTGACCAGAGAAGTATAGAAAGCCAAAGGAACACCTTGAAAATAAGAACCCAGACCAGGTAACCAAGAACCCCAACTCCTGAAATTTTAAAGCGGTTCTTCCTGGGTTCATTTTGATGCCCCCAGTATCCTGTTGTTTAATAAGACAAGGGAATGTGGTGTAGCTGGGAAGGGGCAGCTTTGAGTCCGTAGAGGAAACACCACTGAAACACTCGGAGGAAGGAAGGAATGAACTTGACCAAATCCAAGGATATGATTGCGCTGCAGATATTCTCAGAGCTGCCTCTGTATAGCTTTTCTGAACACCACGTTCTAGCCCCAAATAAGGTAAGGAAAGCCGGCGCAAGAAATTACTATGATCAGCAAATGCATAGCCATGAAGTTTTTTTCTTAAAAATGTAAAATTGTCTTTCATTTAGCAAAAACTCGTGCTTTTTTAAAAAAAGTCTTCGTTAACGTTAAGCATGGCCTATGTTTTGCAACCTGGTTTTAAATGTAAAAAGTATAGTTTGTAGAATGGAAAAGCATTTTTCACTTCCTAATTGATGACATTCAAAGCCAAAGACAACTATTAATTATGTTTGAAGGAAGAGCAGGAAACAAGTTCAGTGGCATCTTAGCCATGACACACGCAGGCATGGAGATTTCAATTTTCTGAGTCAGCTTGGGAACAGAAAGAGCACCTATGCATTCAGAATGACTACTAGCAAGACTTTATGTATCAGGCGTTATCTAGAAATGAATTTCTGCTTATAAGAAATTCTCAACAGTGGGGATATATTTAAGCAAGTGCTAATTCTGACCTCATATTTAGAGTTTGTACACAGATGCTCTACTGGGAAAGTGAATGTGTTTTAAGGAACTATTTTTAATAGTAAAAATAATGCACCATCATTATGGAAAGGTTGGAGAAGGAGAAAAATCATCTGCAATGAAACCACCCTCGTATAGCTATTTTTTAAATGTATTCACTTTTCCTTGTACATATGTTCATAAGAAGTGCACATAAATAATTTTACGTATTTTTAACATATTTTATTTTATTGTTTGCTTTATGCTTATTGTAATTTAAATTTTATGGCTACAGAATTATCTATCAAATGGGTACACTATAATTCAGTTTCTCATTCATTTAATTTATAATTGGTTGACATTTAGGTAGCTTCTAAATTTTCTAATTATCAATAATGCTCTGACTAATAACTCAGATCTGTGAAAAAATATATTCATTACTATGTAAAATTCAAAGGATTAGTTAAATAGCAAATTAAATACAGCGGTGGAGAGAATGAGTGAACCATAAGATAGATCTGAGAAAGTTACTCAGAATAGAGTGGGGAGGCACAGAAAAATGGATCATATGAAAAAGAGATTAAGGGACATAGAGGGCAGAATCAGAAGGTCCAACCAAATACATTGAAAACAGAAATGAGTATAGGGAGGATGGGCGAGAACATCATGCAGAAAGTGTAGGTGGAGACTGAAATTTTCCTAGAATTGAAGAGTCATGAGTCCTGAAATCAAACAAGCACATTAAATATTGGGAAGAGTAAATTAAACGAATCCATACTCTTACATACAGTAAAGAAAATGTCAAATACCAAAGACAAAGGAAAAATCCTAACAGCAAACCCAGGGTGAAGACCTGCGGTTAAAATGACAATAGGTTTGCCAGAAGCCATCAAGACTAGTGAACAATGGAATAATATCTTCAAGTCTTTGAAGGAAAATAATATTCAAAATATACACAGTAAATTACTTAAAAGAGAAGATCAAACAAAAGTTTTCAGACAAAGACTGGGAGAGTTTACTACTCAAAGAACCTTGCTACTAAGGAATAATGTAGAGCAATCTAAAAGGAGCAAGTAGAATTCAAGAAGCCTGGGGAGCAAAATTGGTGAACTTCACACAGACCACACTCTATGCCAATAACACAATTAAGTTATAAAGAGGCAATCATTGCATGCATTTGGTTATTAAACAATAACAACGAAAACAATCAAAACGTTCTACATAGACGTGGGTCACAAAATAAATTATAATAAAAATAGTGAGATATTTAAAACAGAATGACAAAAGATTAATTTTCAAGACTTGTGCTGCAAAGACAAAACCATACTAAGTGAAATAATTCTAGACCCAAAGTCACATACTGTAGAAGATTATTGAGCTTGGTATCCAACTCAGGAAGTTAGAAAATAGCAAGTCTAAAGATAGTAGGAAAAAGATGTTATAAAGAACAGAAATTAATAACATGGAAAATAAAATAATTTGATAAGAAAAATTAAAAGCTGTCTCTTTGAGCAAACTAATAGACAAGACTCTGACAAGATTCAAGAAAACAAGAGAGAAAGTCCAATGAGCAATATTAACAAGAAAGAGAACATAACCACGAATACAGTAGAACTTTTATAAATCATAAGAAAAAGCCATACACAGGCTTATGTGAATAAATGTAAAAACTCAGAGGGAATGGAAAATTTCTAGAAATATATAGTAATCAAAATTGACTCAAGAAGAAATAGAAAACCTAAGTAGCATGTTAAATAAACACAATCGGTAGCATGAAACTATTTTCAGAAACAACAGGCCCAGAGGGCTTTTTAAGTTAAGTGTTATCATCCCCAAAAAGAACTGATAACCCCAATTTTATTTAATCTATATCCTAGAATGGAAAGATATAAAGTTTTCCAACTGACATCAAAACAAGACAAGGACGCTATGAAAAAGTAAAACTTTGGGAAAATAATACCTATGCATATAGATTTTTAAAATCCATTTAAAAAAATTTAGCAAGGAAAAAATTTATAAACAAGTAGTATTAACCCCAACAAAGGGCTGGGTGCGGTGGCTCATGCCTGTAATCCCCGCACTTTGGGAGGCTAAGGTGGGAAGGTCATTTGAGGCCAGGAGTTTGAGACCATGAAAGACAGGTTAAGATTAGAAAATGCAGTGATGTAATTCACCATATTAACACATTGAAGAAAAAAGCATGATCATAACAATAAATGCAGAGAGAAAATTCCAGTTCTACTCAATTCTTTTTCATGGCAAAAGCCATTGTAAACTGGAAATAGAAGGGAGCTTTCTTAATTTGATAAACAGTATCTACCAAAAACTCATAATAAATACTATACATGATGGTAAAAATTGAGAAGCATTACATATAAAGTCAGTAATGGACATAAATGACCTCTATTCTCATTTTTATTCAACATTGTTCTGGAGGTCCTAGAAAATACAATAAAATAATAAAAATAAGAAAGTAAAAGAATTTTAAAGGCAGAAATAAAATTGTATTACCTATGTGCATTATTAATATAATTGTCTACATAGAAAATCCAAAAGAATTGATAAAACTGTAAAAAAATACAAAAAGACTTCTGGATATAAGATCAATAAAAGCAGTTCGGTGTATATATACCAGTGATAAAACATCAAAAACGTAATTGAAATAACCTGTTCATAATACCAACAAAAATTTCGAAGTGCTCAGGATTAAATATATCTGAAACTGTCTAAGGCCTTTACAATGAAAATTATAAAACTTTTCGGAAGGTCATAAAATAGTGGCTAAATAAATTAAAAATGTTTACGGAAGGAAGGTTCAATTTTATAAATGGAGCAATCATCCTTAAATAAATCTACAAATTCAACACAATTCCAATCAAAATTCCAACAGGACCTTCTCAGAAGGTGACAAGCTGATGCTAAAATTCACATGGTGTAATGTGTGTTGAAAAATATTGAAGTGAGCACCCAAGAACTCTTAGGTACAATCATCACGATTATCATCACCGCCATCATCATCATCTTTGTTTTGATAAAGCAAGAACGTCATGTCTCTCTCGTTATATTCAGTTTCCACTGTGATTTCCTTCTGAGAAAATGCAGCTTAGAAGATGCAATCGCCATTTCATCAGCTACTGGAAAGACGTGTCCCATGACATTGCTTTGCCAGCATAAAGACGTTATTTACTGGAAATACCAAGCAGTTGTTGACTTCCAAGCCTCTGTGAGACCGTTACAAATGACAGTTTCTTATTCACCGAGGATCCCTCACCTGTCAGGGTAATGCCAGGAGACAAAAAGACACCATTTGATTAAGAATTGAGGACAGAGGTCTCTTTAGAATGAAGCAACATATGTAGACCAAACACCACCTTGCAATTTTCTTAGGAATTTAGAGAATGTACCACCATTCCTCTGGTTGTGAAATTTGGTACTCCACATGTCTTTCCAGAAATGCCTTTCTAAGGATAAAACCTGGAGTATTTCACTCAGTGCTTAGGCCTATCATTTTTGCTACGTTCACTCACTTCACGATTATTTACTGAGCATTTACTATGTGCCAGTCGGAGTTCTCAAACGCAGAGATACAGCAATAAACAAAACTGACAAGAGCCTTACCCTCATGGAGCTTACATTCTTGTTGGGGAAACCAAATATAAACAAGAGAATTAAGTAAAAATATATAGTATGTTACCTGGGGGTAAATGCTTAGGCGCAAAATCAAAGCAGGAAAGGGAAAAGAAGTATACGTGAGGTGGTAGTGGCTTAGGACAGAGGCAGGCAGCTGGGAGAGAGTGGCCGGGGGGCCTCGCAGAGGTGACACTTGAGTAAAGAGATGAAAGAGTGAGCCAAATTGATAGCCAAGGGAACAGTGTTCTGCAAAGAGGGAACAGCATGTATAAAGTGCTGAAGTAAGAGTGTGTGTGGCTCATTCCAGAGACATGAAGAAGGCCATTAAGGCAGGAACAAAGAGAACACGAGGGCACAGTAAGAGAAGAAATGGGGTGGAGCCCAATTGATGTTGGGCTTCTACACCCTTGTAGGGAACTGGTTTTTGCTGGGAGAGCAATAGGGAGCTTCAGAAGGGTTTTGAGCAGAAGAGTGACAAGGTCTGGCATATTTTATTAAAGGCACCCCTCTGGCTACCGGGTAGCATGCAGACTTGGTGGAAGCTATTGCGGTACCTACCCACAGATGGGGGTGCTTGGAGGTGGCAGAGGAGAACAACTTGAAGCTTCCAAGGTGTTGTCTTCCCAAGAAGCCCAGAGGTTGGAGAGATTCAAGCCTCTCAGACGCCCTCTGTGGCCCCTAAGGACACCTTGAGGGAAAGTCACATTATTTCAGAGTGAGTTTTCTCAGCAGCCTATGCGGACGGTATTCACATGAGGCAGCCACATCTAGGGTGTGGAATGGACTCGGTTTTGCCTGACCTTAGCTGAAGACACAAGCCCCAGGAGACCCTTCCCCAGGCAAGCACTAGAAGGCCAGGCCGTGAGTCCCCTGCAGAACTATTGATTGGCAAGAGGAGTTTTCTGATGGGATTGACAGCTCCTCCCAAAGTTCCCGGTTTTCACCAACACTCTGGAACAACCGCAGCTTAGTAACTCTGGCTTCCTATGTTTGCTAATAAATATATGGAAGTACAGAGATGCCATGATAAGCGCTTGTGTATTCATTACTATTTATTGATTGATTTTCTCTCTCCTATGTGCCAGATGCTGCATTTAGACTTTTGATAGAAGTTATCTTATTTAATCCCCTAAAACAACTCAACATGGGAAGTACAAATAGCTTAATTTTACAGATGGAAAATTGGAACTCAGAGAAAAGATGCAACTTGCTCAAGTCTATACAGCCATTAATGGGTGGGGTTAATATTTATACCTAGCCTGGCCTTAAAGCCTTTTGCTTTTTCCACCATCCTACACTGCTTTGAATCGGTTGGCAAACACTCTTATTTCTGACAGTGATTCTGGTTGACTTCCACGGAAGGCTTTTTTGGACCTGAACCTTATCTAAGCTGTCAACTTGACTCCTTTTCACTCTTAAGCAAGTGATATAGAGCAAGGGTTGACAAGCTTTTTCTTAAATGGTCAGACAGTAAATACTTCAGGCTTTGTGGTCCTACGGTATCTGTTGCAACTGCTGAACTCAAGTGTTATAGAATAAAAGCACCCTTGGACAATATGCAAAAAAATGAGCGGGATTGTGTTCCAATAAAACTTTGGTGACAAAAACAGGTTGGACTTGGTCCTCGAGGCATAGTTTGTGCACCACTAATATCTAGGCTGAAAGAATGGCTTTAGGATCCAGGCTGATTGGATTCAACTGCTCTACCATGTACTGGATGTGCAAACTTCAGGAAGTTATTTGATTTCACTATGTAAAATTGGGATAGTACATTATAGGGTTGTTGTAAGGATTAAATAACTGAATATGTGTTCTTTGGAAATTCACAAATGACAAGTATTATTGTATGCCTGCTCTCCCTTGAGATTCTTTAACTAAAACCAACATCAACTTACAACAGACTCCAGTCAAGGGAAGCCGGCTGACTTTAAGATTTCAAAAGAAACAGGTTAGTGTTTTGGGCCAGATCCTATTCATTTTCTGAACATATTCTTCATGTGTTCACCCAGCACATGTTTACTGAGCAATTACTATGTGCCAGGAGCAGGGCAAGGCTGGAAGGTGCTAACGCCCTGCCGTGCTCCGTGCTAGTGTTTGAGTTTAGCAGACTACCTGCTTTGATTATCAATGAAAAAGAAAAAACTTCCAGACAAAACAATTATTATAATTTAGTGCTTTAGTATTTCAGAATCAATCCACTAAGAAGTGACTCTGAGGTCCTTAAGTACAATTCACATCTGGATTTGACTCCAATTGAGTACGGTCGTTACAGTTTAACCACCAGGGTATTAATTGAAGCACTAGAAAATACCTCCGGTCAGTTTCATTATCTAATGGCCTTTGGGTTTTCTAATGCATCTTAATAAGAGCTGTTGCATATGCATAGACTAGCCTAGATTTTATAAGGAACAGTTTACGCTGATTAAAATAAAAATAAAAACTAGCCACATTCTCCTTAGGCTTAAAGTACACTTATTTTTCCTATTAATTTTTCCAAATACGATTGTACTTTAATGTCTGGATTTCATTGAGAGCTATTAGTACTTTTTTGTTTATTAAATTTATTGCTATAAAAATTCCCTACTGGTGGAATTAATATATCTGCATTGAGTTCCATAATATTGCTGAGTACAAGAGATGCATTCCCCCAAATGTTAAACAATTTCTCAAAAAGTTGTAGCTTTATGCCAGGCGTAAGATTTCATTTTCTTTAACTTGACTTATTTTAAGAATTAAGTGTACCATTTGCTAATTAAATTACTCAGTACTGATTCTAAAACTTTGTTAAAACTTGCTTTGACAAAATGCCATTTGAAATGTTAGTCCACATTGTTCTCTGAGAACACTGATATCCCTTGCTTGATACATGATCTGGATTCCACGAGATTTTATTTTTGTTTTAAAGCCTATTGAAAGCACATTTTAAAATAAAAATATTTAAGCTGTAATCATATCAATTTATTAACTACTGACTGGGTTTGATTCAAATTTGGAGGAGAAAAAAAGGAAACAAGAAATAACAGAGTCCTAACCTAATAGAAAGGAATTGTGAAAAGACCACTCTTTTCAAAGTTGGCTCTTGTTCAAGCTGCGTATGGTCACATAATATTTTAAAAAGCACAATTCAAGTCTCAATTTAATTATGTAATAGCATAAATGGAATTACACTGCTGATGAAGTTTAGTGCTTCAGTTCAGGCACACACCCACCGGGCTGGCAGAGTGACGGTGACTCACTCACTCTGGCCATCAAAGTGGCCGAGGACACCTCCACTGCTCGCCTTCCTTAAATCATGGTGGCTGGGCTGGGTGGGCTCCTTCATACTGATGGCATCTCAGTCACCTTGTAAACATGGCCGTAATGCAAGGTTAATAACTGTTTTACAGGAATGCATTATGTCTTCCATTTCTCTTCTTTATATTTTTTGGGCGGCAGGGATCAGCTAATGGAAACGTTTTGGCTCTTGTAGAAGAGCTCCACGTGGAACTTCGGGTGGGTGGAGACTGGATAAACTTCCTAACATTCAAACCTTTCGGAGCTCTGTGATGCTCTCACGTCTACCCTGCAGCCTCTACGTTGCTAATCATCTGCAAGGAAAACGAAGGACTTTCAGATCAGCCTTCCTCCTTTTATAAATAAAGCAACTAAAAATATAGACGAGTACCTATAACCATGGGTCAAATGCTGGGTAGCTAGAAGGGAGCTTGGCTTTTCTTTTCTGATTGTAGCCCGACCACTGGGTCCACAACACCCACCAGTGTGCAAATCACCAAGCTGGACTCCCTCCTTCTAGGGCACAGTCAACACCGGCTTCCATCATGGCGCATGCCACAGCACACTTGGAATTCTTCGAGGGATTGTGTTTTATTCTCTCCATATCCTCAGCACCTAGAACAGGGTCTAGCAACGAGCCCATATTTATAAATGGAACTATGACCTCAGAACCGTCTATGCACAAGGACATCAAGGATCTTGAGGCTCTATGATTATTAGCTCATGGAGACTTTTTCTCAGATGACAAACTAGAGATTCAACAAAGTTAGATCATCTGTCCAGGATCTCACAACCAGTAAATAGCAAAAGGGGATTCGGACCCATGTTCGTCTCCAAAACCCCAGCTCTTTGTATCATACCCAGGAATAATGTATAGTAAGGTAGAAAATGGCAAATTCTTGCAGGAATCATATTTGAAGTATCATGAGACTTGGAAAAGGGATCACCACTGGCCAGGAAAATGCCTTGGCATATCTACCCTCCAGGAATCTCAGATAGCAGAAGGAAGGAGCTTTCTCCCCTACTGGTTTTCCCATCAGAGTTAATCTGTAGCCACACCTTTCTGCCACTAGACCTGAGAGCCGCGAGAGATTAGCCTCAAGAATTTCAGCCGAGGAGGAAGAGAACATGGCAGCCGGGATAATCAGAGAACATGCCAAGGTACCTCCAATAAGCCCCAAAGAGTTGTGCTAATGCAGGGCAGGCCACAGCCTGTGAGCCACTTAGCAAATGGAGCTTTAGCCTCTTAGTGGTGGGGAAATCCAACCATGGCTCATGCAGAGGGCCGCCTGCCAGAATGCCACTTGTTGGTTACAGCAGTGTCCCCTACTTGCCACCATGTCTCATTCTCTCTTCTCAAAGATCACTGAATTCCCCTGAAGGTTGCGAAGCCAATATTTGATCATTTAACTCCATTCTTGCCAAGTGCATACTTACTGATCATTAGCTACAACACCAACTTAACATTATCTGTGAAAAACGGGATGTGTGAAGATCTTTGTGATTGACGTCATAAGACAGATGCCTTCTCACAACTTGCTGACTTGCTCCTATCAGACATAAGACTTCTGGTCCCAATAAACCAGGGTAATTTCCAGAGTAACTATTTTTGTGTTTCAAATTCTATTACCTGGCCTTTTTTTTGAA
This sequence comes from Propithecus perrieri, assembly GCA_963574695.1. Taxonomy (NCBI): domain Eukaryota; kingdom Metazoa; phylum Chordata; class Mammalia; order Primates; family Indriidae; genus Propithecus; species Propithecus perrieri. The sequence continues at coordinate 9,148 of CAUYRB010097884.1, read as the reverse complement.
ACCTCTATGATTGTATTTACTTTCTTACTTTTACAAAAAAAAAAAAATCCTCTTAGAAATGAAAGGTCATCTCTTTTTTATTTTAAATATGACAATAAGAGGTAATAACTCATCGTGCTTCCCTTTTTGCTTTGATTGCCAGGAAGCTCAGAACCAAACTGTTTTTTGTTTTTTTTTTTAATTTCTTTTTTTTTTTTTTTTTGAGACAGAGTCTCACTCTTTTGCCCAGGCTAGAGTGAGTGCCGTGGCGTCAGCCTATCTCACAGCAACCTCAAAATCCTGGGCTCAAGCGATCCTACTGCCTCAGCCTCCCGAGTAGCTAGGACTACAGGCATGCGCCACCATGCCTGGCTAATTTTTTCTATATATTTTTAGTTGTCCGATTAATTTCTTTCTATTTTTGGTAGAGACGGGGTCTCGCTCTTGCTCAGGCTGGCCTCGAACTCCTGAGCTCAAACAATCCTCCCTCCTCGGCCTCCCAGAGAGCTAGGATTACAGGCGTGAGCCACCGCGCCCGGCCTCCCACTTGGATTATTGTGTAAAATGCTTCTGAGCTGGAGGTTTGTGTGAGGAGGTTGTTTTTTTTTTTCTTTTTCTTCTTTTCCTTTTAAATTCAAGCACGTTTAAAGGATTAGAAAGTCTACTTCTTGACCGTCACTCAAACTCTTGTTTTCCTATATATGGAGGGTTGCCAGGTAAAATACAGGACCCCCAGTTAAATTTGGATTTGAGATAAACAACGAATAATTTTGTCCCAAATATTGCACGGGACATACTTATACTAAAGTATTATTGTTGTTTATCCTAAATTCAAATTTAACCAAGGATCCTGTATTTTTATTTCCAAAATCTGGCGGCCTGATGAGATTGAGTCAGCCTGGTCCGTCTGCAGGAGCCAGTCAGGCGGGAGGACGCGGCCGAGACCGTGCGATTCCGGGTAACCCGGGTCTTCGCTGCCCTCTGGTGGGCGGAGCGTGTCTTGCACGCACACACCTTTATCCGCCAGACACAAAACTCCGCAGGCCCTAGTGTCACAGAGCTCTTCTCTCTTCTGGGGCACGTGGAGTGGTCTCTTCACCGACAAACAAGCCAACACTGACCGGCCAGATAACCTGTCATCTCTCAGGCCACAAAGGTCACTAAACGGCCAGACCACATGCGCGGGTTCCAGATCATTGCCAGCACCAGTGGAGGACAGCCTCTGGGCTGCGTGCAAGGCAGAGCTAGACTCAGAACGCCGCCTGGCGGGAAGCGGAGACGGGAACTCGGCGTGAGGTGGGCAAAGAGGAGGGACACTGAGAGGAATGAAGGTCAAGTTCAACTGCCCCTGCGCTGCACTGAAGGAGCCACAAAGGGGTGTGTCTGGGCTTATCCAGCGGGTGAGGGGCACAGGAGCATGGATTCCAGACAGTCTCATGCAAACTCTCCTACAGCGAGGGATGGACCCTCAGTGACACAGTTTATCCAACTAGTGAATGGGGGAACGGGGAGAGGGGAGCTGGCCCAAGCGTCTGAATTTTCAAAAATGTATCTAGATGGTTCTATGGCGCACTAGGACCTTGCTACTCACGAGTGTCGACCGGGAATCGTCATCAGCTGGAAGATTGTCAGGGACGCAAACCCTGGGGTCGCTCCCGGCCTCCCGAGCAGAGCCTCAAGCAGGCCCCACACTGGCGCTGGAGACGCACCGGGCTGGGCCGTGCAACAGCTGCTCGCTTCCCAGAGACGATCGCACCCCGCGCTCTGACCCCCCTTGCTCGCTGGGGGTGTTCATGGGATGTGGGGCTTTCGTTGGCAAATCTGGGAAACCCGTCCAGGGCCACCTGGGACGAGGGGTCACCCTCACTGTGTTCTCGCTCTGCCCACGTTCCCCCATCCCACCCTGACCCTCACCCGTGCCCGAGTCTCCGGTTCTCACCCTGTCCTACTGCCCTGGCCCCTTCTGTCGCAGGTCAGCCACTCATCCACCCTGACCAGCCTCAGCGACAAGACCCAGTTCCCGTCCTTCCTTCGGACCCTGGCCAGCGACCTTGTGTCCTCTCACGCACTGGCCCAGCTCGTGCTCCACTTCCAATGGTCCTGGGTGGGCGTTCTGGCACAGGACGATGACTTCGGGCAGCAGAGCAGCTCTCTGGTGACCCAGGAGCTGGGCCAGGCCGGAGTCTGCATTGAGTTCCACCTCCACGTCCCCTCCCTACAGACCCTGGAGAAGATCAGCACCATCGTCCACAAGATGGAGAAGTGCACCGCCACCGTCATTCTGGTCTTCCTGAGCAACTCGAATTTCCAGCTCATCTTGCAGCGCCTGCTGGGCCGCGGCACCGTGGGCCAGGTCTGGGTCAGCCGAGAGTCTCTGTTCATAGCGTTTGCCCTGGCCACGCCGGGCGCCTCCCAGGTCCTGCGGGGCTCCTTCAGCCTTCTGCAGCACACCAGCCTGGCCCCTGGGCTCCCGGAGTTCCTCTCCCGCCTGCACCCCACCAGGACCCCAGAAGACATGTTCATAAAGCGGTTCTGGGAGGTCACCTTCAGATGCACGTGGCCCCGAGGGAGCCAGGGGCCAGCGGGAAACAGCACGGTGCCGGGGGGAGTCCGATTCTGCTCTGGGAACGAGAGTCTGCCAGGCCGGGGGCAGCCTTTCCAGGAAATGATTAAATTAGACGTGGCGTACTCTGCCGTTCACAGCATCGCCCGCGCCCTGCACGATCTGGCGGCCTGCGAAAGCGAGGACGAGGCGTGTGCAGACCCTCGGCACTTCCAGCCCTGGCAGGTGAGAGAGAAACGTGTGGAGTGGACCGTTCGGGGAGGGTCAGAGAGCCAGGCACTGACTCGGCCGAGCTGTGGAGGTAGAACAGAGACAGCGCTCCTCAGGGAAGAGGCCTTATGCTCACAGCCCTGAGCGCCGCAGCGGGAGCACTGGATGAAGAGTCCTAAGTCCACCCTAGCTGTCTGAGCTCAGATGAGTCACGTCCATGTGGCATCGCTCTATTCAGCAAATACACGGTGCCTAGTTAAATTTGAATTTCAGATAAACAGCAATTTTTCATATGAGTATATCACAAATACTGTATGGCATATACTTGCACTAAAAGGAGTTGTCCTACCTGAAATTGAAATTCAACTGGACCTCCTGTATTTTATCTACTTCTTGAATCTCAATAAGCTCTTCTCAAAATAGGAGAAAGAAAGGTCCCCACTCACAGGGTTGTTGGGAACCTTAAGTTGAATGATGGTGCAAAAGCCCTTTGTACACTAAAAATTCCTCGCAGATAGGAGGTAACCCACATCGACCCACTGGCACCCTGGGTGAGGCTAACCTATTCCTGTAGTTGCTGGTGACTGGGGAACAATCAAGGCAGAAACTGTCGTGCTTGCATCTCTGGGCCCCAGTTACTTCGTCTGTAAAACAGAGACTATATTAATTCTACCTCTTGGATGGTTGTGAGCTAATATACATAAAGCACTTAGAACAGAGCCCGGCAGGTGGTAGGCACTGAATTGTATTCTCGTATTGTTGTCACTCAAGCCACGTGCAAAATCCAACTGAAGGGTTAGTTCTGTGGTTTTCTGCACACCTGGGGATCCTGACTCCCGGCACAGCCAGGTGAGCCTGTCAGCAGGAGCCCGTGGTGCCTGCAGGGGCGACCAAGCCCAACCCTCCTCCAGGGGAGAGCTGGTGAGAAGACGATTTCCTCAGAGCCCCCAGCCGCACGCGTCATCTGCATGTAGGGTCGCCAGATCCAGCCAACAAAAACACGAAGTACCTGAGCAGATGTGAATTTCAGAGTTAAGATGAATTGGTTTTTAGTATAAGTATGTCCCCAATATTGCATGAGGCATTCTTAAAACTTATTTGTTGTTTTCTTGAAATTCAAATTTTACTGGGTGACCTATATTTTATCTGCAAGGCAACCCTATCATGTGGCTTTTCTCACTATCATTTTATTGGTAAGAGGGGGTCGTGTGCCAGCTGAGATTTCCCAGGGAGGGGCCTCCTGTGTCTGTGTGGGAAGAGCCCCCGGCTCATCTTGCTGGGGTCCAAGCGTGCTCCTGGCCCACATTACCCTGGCGGTTCTGGGACTGAGCACTCAGGAGTCCCCTGCCCTTCTCCTCCCCCGCATTGCAGAGCGGGGCGCATGCTGGCGAACACGCCCTCTCTACTAATAAACGTATCTAAGAGCCTCCCCCACCCGCGAACTGTGCCTCTGCACACCTTCCGCCAGTTGCCTGACACGCTCAGTGTTTGGTCTGTGGCTTCTCCTATCCAATGTTCCTAGTGGTGATGCTCCTTCGACCTTTGCGGCGGCTCTGAGAGGGAGGCTCGCTCCCGCCACTTCCACAGAGCGCTGAAGCCGGCGAGTGCTCCCGCCTCGCAACACCCAGGCTGCTTGGCCCATTGGGAGCAACAGTCGGTGTCTGGACATTGTGGCTTGTTAACTTGCTCGTCAAGCGTGTAATTTTCACGGAGCCTCTGACCTACCGTCTTCTGATGGCAGGAGAGAGAGGCAGCCCACGGGCATCTTCTCCAGCCACTCAGGGTGCAGGCGGAAGACTGCGGCCGAGTTGAAAAGGGGCCTCTCAAGAGAGGTGGTGCTGGCTGGTGAGGTTACATGGAGGGTGAGGCCGAGGAAGGGGGTGTTTTCAGTAGCTTCACTCGGGTTTCCTGGGCCTCTGCTATGTGCCAGGTGCTACTCTAAAGACAGAAGATACATACGGTTGTGAGCAGGATGGACAATGATGTTTGTTGACTTTTCAGCAGGTGAGACAGATTGAAAACTATGTGAGCAGGGCTATGTCCATGCTGTGAGCTGCGAGGAAGTCTGAGTGGATGACGCGGTGGGGAGTGAGCGGAGGGAGTGGGACGTTCTCTCTCCGAGGGGAGATCTGAGCTTTGGCCTGGAGGATTAGAAGCAGCCAGCCGTGGGAAGGGCGTGGTGGCTTCCAGCTGGCGGAAACAGCACGTGCAAAGGCCCTGGCGTGAGAAAAGACAGCTGGCGGGGCAAAGGGGTGTGGAAGACCCGGCTAAGGGATCGGGTGTCTAGTCTGTGCAGGCCCCGCAGGGTTGGGAGGCTGAGGATGGGCGTGTACATTCAAACGTAGCCCCCGGAGCCAGGGCTGCACTGTTCCTTCCTCCATTGAAAAATACATGAAAAATTCAACTTTCACCTTGGTATAAACATGAATATAATCTGGGCTGGATTAATGACTATTATGTTCATTATTACTTTATTATTTTCCTCTGATATTACAAGAATTCAAAATCAGAACATATTCATGAGCCCTTGCAGATGTCATGGGCCCTGTGCCTCCCGCGCCTAATGGCCTGAGGCATCTTGGCCAGACCCCAGAGACTGGCCCCTGCCAACCCACCATGTCACCCTTCCGTCCCCAGCTTCTTCGAGCCCTCAGGAAGGTGCATTTCAAGACCCCCGATGGGACAGAGATCATGTTTGATGCCAACGGAGATTTAGTTACAGAATTTGATATTCTACGTGGGCAGAAGACCGCGGAGGGTCCATTCCACTTTGTCCGCATCGGCACGATCAACCCCAGAACCTCTTTGGGGGACAGAGTGACAATCCACTTGATGAAGGAGGAGCTCCAGGTGAGTTCCCTGGGTGCACAGACGACCCGGGTCCTGGTGTATTAGAGTCGGGGAAACACAGAGGCCGGTGGTCTATGTCCTTGTTTGATGCGTGGAGCGGATCTGACTCCAGATTGAGTGGGTCATAACTCGGAGGCCGCTTAGCCATGAGGGGAGAGAGCATTTACTCACCACTAAAAATCAAAATATTAGAGCTACAGAAGTTAAATTAGAATTTGCATCAGGAGTTTCTCGTAGAGTGTTTTTCATCGTGTCTGTATTTAAGGATCTGCTGAGTGGAAAGGCAGATAGTTTACCTGGGAAGACGGCAATACTCTTCACCAAACGTTCCCGTGGAGATTCTCAAAGACGGGCAGGACGAGCGTTCTCCTTTTATTTATTAACAAATTCAGTTGCTGTCTTGGGACAGGCGTGTCTGGGTGTCCACTCCAGCCCATAGACACACCCGTCCCTCTGGCCGCCATTAGTGGACATGTGGCCCCCTGCACTGCAACTTCGCCTTCCTCGTGCTTGGGACGCCTGCAGTGTTGACCTTCGGGTGTTCCAGGTGAGAATCAGGCTCCCAGCTCTGCACCCCGCAAACCCAGGGACACAGGATAAGTGTTCAGAGGATTCTCTGGAAGTCCCTTCCAATTGGCTTGAGCTGGGAAGGGCCTTCTTCTCCCTTCTGAGGGTGGGAGAAACCTAGCATTGCGCACTTCCCTCCAAGGCATTCTCACCCCTTCCTCCCTCCGACTCTTGCCTGGAGGTGGGAGGGAGGCTGAGGGAGGCAGAACCGCCCCTTGTCAGGCCGCTGGTGGTACAATGCGAGGCCATGTGTGTATGTGGGGTCAGCAATTTGGGATGCAGGAGTCTCAAAGAGACGGGAAAGGTGCCATTTCACACTGAGACTAAGCTTTCCCACCATCAGCCAGCTGAGCCAGGTGGAGCCCCTTCCAAGGATCTGCTCATTTGCTGCATTTATGGGAGCCTCTCCAGGCTGCCTGCTCTACGTAACTGCGACGATTTTTCCCCCGAAAGCAGCCTCATCCTGTGGGTGGCAAGGACACCGGATTGCTTCTCTGGGCTGGTTCAGGACAGGACATATGCCCTGTGCCCCTGGGCCAGTCAATGATCACACCCCTGCTGGTCTGTCCCCAGGTCCCCAGCTCTGTCTGCAGCAGGAGTTGTGCTCCAGGGTTCAGCCAGATCCCCCGACCGGGGTTCCCACATTGCTGTTTCGAGTGCAGCCGCTGCCCGGAGGGACAGTTTGCAGACCACACAGGTGAGGGCTTGTGGAGGCTGAATCCTGAGGGGCCATCAAAGCACCCACAGCCTCTCAAATTCCCGATCCAGTTGACTTGCTGCACAATCTCCAGCCTTCTGTGGACTTTGGACATGGGAGTGCTGGCTAGGAGGCCACTGTTACAAGTGCTCTTAGGTAAATGTTTTATTGAATTACACAGATAAATGCATGGGTTGTAAGTGTGCAGCCTGATGAATCCTCCCCTAACAAATACTCAGCGTCCCTGGTCCCCCTCATTGAGAAACAGCGTGACCTGCCCCCAGAAGGCCCTCGTGTCCCTTCCGGTCATTGCCCTGCCCCTGTGGCCAGCATCCTGGCTTCTGTTGGCTTCAGTGAGTTTTGCTTGTTTTTTAACCTCCTATAAGTGGAATCACACGCTGAGCATCCCTTTGATTTTCACTGTTCCCTCCGCGTTATGTCTGTGGGATTCACCGCAGTGGTCGCGCGTAGCCGTGGCTCTTGTGCTCTCCTCCTCAGCAAGATTCCAGCGTGTGCACAGGCCACGGCTTCCTCCTCCGTTCCGACAGGGAGAGGGGTTGGGAAGTTTCCTGATCAGGGGCTGTAACGAACAGTGCTGCTGTGTCTTTTGGGGAGACATGGATGAGTTTCTGTTGGGCATGGCATTGCTGGGCCACAGGTAGACGCACACGCAGCCTGAACAGATGCTGGTGGTTGTCCCAGTTCACGTTCCCACCGCAAGTGTGCGCGATGCCCAGCTGCCCCTGTATTAGTTTCCTGCTGCTGCTGCAACAAATTACCACCTGCTTATTGGCTTAAAGCCAATAGGTCAGAGCCAATAGGTCACACGTTTATTATCTCACAGTTTCTACAAAGTGTGGGTGCAGCGTGCTTCAGCTGGGTGTACTGCTTGGGGTCCCACGAGGCATTAAGGCATTGGGAAGACTGTGCCCCTTAGTGGAGGCTCTGAGGAAGAATCTGCCTCCAAGCTCATGCAGCTTGTTGGCAGGATTCAGTTCCCTGCGGTTGTCGGACTAGGACCCCATTTCCATGAGGGCTGTCATCAGAGGTCATTCTCAGCTTCCAGAAGCTGCCCGAATTCCTTGCCTCACGGACTCCCTCCATCTTCAAAGCTGGCAGTGTGGATCCCATCCCTCATGCTTCCTCTTTCTCCTGCCTCTTTTTCTGCCCCATTTCTCTGGTTTCGCCTTCTTCCCTCCTTCCCCAATTTAAGGGCCCATGCAATGACACTGGACCCTCCCAGACAATTCAGGATAGTCTCCCCGTCTCAAGATCCTCACCTTAATCACACCTGAAGGGTCTCTTGCAGGTGCGGTGACATTCACAGGTTCCACGGCTTAGACATCTCTGGGGAGGGGCGTTATTCTGCCTGCCACGGTGCCCGTCCTTCCTGGCCATCAAGTTCTGAGTCTCCACTTCAGCCATTTGGTGGGGCCATGGAGCTTTCTCGTTGTGGTTCAGAGCAGTAATTTTAAACAATTCCTAAAGGATGGGTGGCAGAGTTGGTGAGAATCTCTGTATCGGTTTGCACGGGCTGCCATTACAAAATGCCACAGCCCGGGTGGTTTAGAGAACAGACATTTATTTTCTCACAGTTCTGGAGGCTAAAAGTCTGAGATCAAGGTGATGGCAGGTTTGGTTTCTTCTGAGCCTCTCTCCTTGACTTGCAGATGGGTGCCTTCTTGCTCTTCCTCCCAGGTCTTCCTTCTGTGTATACCTGTGGCCTAATCTCCTTATAAAGACACCAGTCATATTGAATTAGGGCCCACCCTAAAGACCTCATTTAACCTTAATTACCTCATATCCAATTTATCTATCTCCAAAGAAAGTCACATTCTAAGGTCCTGGCGGTTAGGACGTCAACATATGAATTTTAGGGGGACACAACTCAGCCCATAACAATTGCCAATAAGAATAGTTACTGGCCGGGCGCGGTGGCTCACGCCTGTAATCCTAGCTCTCTGGGAGGCCGAGGTGGGCGGATTGTTTGAGCTCAGGAGTTCGAAAGAGCGAGACTCCATCTCTACCAAAAATAGAAAGAAATTAATCGGACAACTAAAGATATATAGAAAAATTAGCCGGGCATGATGGCGCGTGCCTGTAGTCCCAGCTACTCGGGAGGCTGAGGCAGGAGGATCGCGTGAGCCCAGGAGTTTGAGGTTGCTGTGAGCGAGGCTGACGCCACGGCACTCACTCTAGCCTGGGCAACAGAGTGAGACTCTGTCTCAAAAAAAAAAAAAAAAAAAAAAGAATAGTTACTGCTACCACTTGGAAAAAATTAA
>CAUYRB010097883.1:0-26664 GCA_963574695.1 Propithecus perrieri | reverse complement strand
GCAAGTCCCACACAACCTCACTTTGGAACCCAGCTTCCTCGTGGCCTCCCTTTCTGCCATCATTAACGCCATTCTGTTACTGATCCGTGCCTCTCTTCACAGGAGGAAAATTAGAATCTGTGGAGCAGTTCGTATTTTCTGTCTCCTAATCTTGTCTACTTTGGTGCAGTTCCAAGAAGGCAGGTCCCACTACCAAGGAGAGGAAAGATTCCCTACATGCGTATCCCCAGTTTTCTCTGTCATAACACTTGCATGCTTCTCGGCCACGATCAACTTTTTGCACCAATGCAGAGACTCAAAGGCAGGCTTCCAAGTCCCCATCCCGTGATTGCCTTCGGGATAACACAAGGCACACCCCAAGTCACTCCAGCTGTGCTTGGCCCTGAATCTGCCCTGAGGAGTGGGTCAGAGGCAAGGGCGGCAGGCAGGGTGGTGGGCAGTGAGGGGTGGCAAGGCCCAGGTGACTGAGGACAGACCCTAGAATTCAAAAAGCAAGTGAAGAGGTTTGAATACCTGACTCAGTGCCAGTGGGAGGTGCAAAGTGGAAGGTCCAGTCCCTGCTTAGAGGAACACGAGGCTGACGGTGCAGAAGACACTGGATGACCATGTGAGCACTGTGTTTTAGATGAGCCACATAACGTGAGCGTCGCGAGAGTCACAGTGTGACGGGTTCGGAAGGATGAGGGAGTGGGAGGGTCCTGCTGAAGTGTTAGTCCTCCTGTTCAGCTGCAATAAACAAATTAATTTAGCTTTTTTAACTAGAAAAGTTAGGGTCCAGAGAGCAGCAGGATCGTATCATCGTTGCCATGATTGAGGAATAGGAACTTCAGAGCCACACAGAAACTGCCTAAATCTGCACCAGAAAGCGGATGCCCTTCATACTGCCATCTTGACCCCACTCAGCTCAGTTCCAAGTTCAGGGTTCAGTTGAATGCATCTGATTGTTGGAACCTACATTGCCTCTCTAATGGTAGTGGCAAGGGGAAAATTTCTTTATTCCCTCTTCCCACCTCTACACTCAGGAGGGGGCATCGGGACAGAGCTCTGGCAAGCCAATCTGTGTCCGTCTGCGCCTTGGACCATGACATAGATGGGTACCACAGCTTTGCATGCCTGAGATGCCTGCTCTGAGTACACATCAGTGCGTGCTGGGCCTCAGTCCAGATCTCCAGGGGAGGGCCTTCAAACCTGTTTTTACAAGTTCCTCTTGTGATTCACATGATCACGCAAGTTCAAGAACTGAGAAAGGAGGGAAAGACCTTCTACATCCTGGCTACTCAGACCAGCAGCAGCATCACCCAGGAACCTGTTAGAAATGCAGAATCTCGAGCCCCACTCCAGACTTACTGCATGAGAATCTGCATTTTAACAAGTTCTCCATGTGAGTCGTGTGCACGTTAAAGTTTGAGAAGCTCAAGTGTACGAAGCGTATGTCTTCTTCCTTCACTCGGATATCAGGTACAAAGAATTGAGTTTGTCTTCTTGGTTGATGGCACATTATGATGAATGCATGCAAGAATCTTTCATTTTAAGTTTTCCCTAATTTTACCCCAGTATCCCCTCCATTCCTTTGCCCCCCTGGGTCACTCAAATGTGTTTCATCTGTCTTTAGAAATGCAGTACCCTTATAAGATAGCATACATTGTATCTTCATGTCATAACCACAATGAGGTATTATGCCCATTTTCTAGCCCAGAAAAAGAGGGTCTGGAAAAGTCCAGTAATTTGTTCAAGGCCAAGCAGGGACCTCAGAATCAGTCAGGCATGGGTATGACTCCCAGCCCTTCCTTCGCCACTGTGTGCACTTCCTCACGACCAGCATCCCGATCTGCAGGATTGTTGCAGGATCCAACCAAAAAATTTGTCTTATGAACAGGTAGTTGACGCCGGGGGGGTGTGGCCGGCCGCTATTATTACTGCAGCCATATGGGAAGATGTGGGTGGGGCTCAAGGATGAGGAGAGGATACTTGGGCGGCCCCCCTCCACCACCAATGCAGGAAACAAGCATTTTCCTGGTGCTAGGCTTCTCATCTCATGTAGTACCCTAACGACCCCAAGCTAAATTCTCAGTGGCATTAGTCAAGGTGCTGGACGTACCCCCTGGGGGTGGGTGGCAGAACTGTGATTGGAAGCTAGGTCAGCCTGGTTCTAAAGCTAGTGCTCCTTTCAGTAGAACTGCTGTACCCAGCCCTCACACCTCCTGCAGGTGAGAAGCATGGATCCCTGGGCAAAACCCATTTCAGAAGCTGGAAAACCAAGTCAGGACTATGTGAGAAGGGAACAATGCTGCATAATCTCCAAGATGGTCCAAGATTCCTAAATCAGTCCTGCTTGCAAAGCCGGCCTTATGTGTCCAAGTACTTCCACCTACAGCCACAGCACCCAGAACACCCCGGCTAGAAGGAGCATCGGCAGCCACCCAGCACAACCTCCATTCCACAGGGGAAGAAACAGGCCCCAGAAGCCCCTCTGTGAGAGTGAGCCCTTGAGAGGCTTCTCTGGGCCTCAGGGATGGACTTGGGTTCTGTGCAGGGCTCTGTCACCTGACCCCAACTGCTGCTCACCTGGGCCCTCTGAGTTTAGTAGGATGGAAGCTACTCTTCTCCACTGATCAGGTGAAAAAACAGGTCGAGGGCTGTAGAGCGACTTTCCCAAAGCCACACATACCACAGAAATCCTGGCTCCAATTTCAAGGCTTTCCCACTAAAAACTTCCCAAGATAGTTATGGAGGTCCCTGAGTGACAAAAATAGGAGGGTCCCATTCCTTTCTACCTCTTTCTTCCCTCAGCTAGGCTTAGTGTTATGACAAAGGCGCCGTAGAGGTTCAGCACCCTGGTCAGCGCCCACCTTCCCTGGAGCCGCTGGAGGGAGGACTTTGGTTCAGATTAGGCCAAACAGTGTCCGCTGCTCCCCAGTCCAGGATGGCCCACTCTGGAGACAGGCAGGCATTCCGAGAGGAGGGGACCTAAACCAAAGTGTCCGACCTCAGCTACAGAGCCCAGTCCTCTCCCTCTCCTTCAGATTAGACCCATGGGAGCAGTTTTATCTTTTAGGCTTCTCGGTTCCCAGGACATAGATTCAAGTGAAGAGAGCCTATAAAGAGACAGATAGGCCAAGAGCCTGAGCCATGGTGACTCTAGACAAGTCCTGTCCCCTTTGGATTTCCTCATCTGTAAAATGGAGATAAGGGTGGACCTGACTCTGCCAAGATCCTGCCCACTTGTGAGAGTCCATGACTCTAAGTGGGCTATGGGCCTGATGGGGTTCAGTGCCACCCCCCTACCTGCCCTCCTCTTCTCCCCCAGAACCTCCCAATTCACATGTAAACCACGGGCTTCAAAATGGCAGCCCACAGCCCAGATCTGCCAGCATGCTCTGACTGGCCTGCATGTTACTAAATTTGATGAGATACATGATGGCATGTTACTAAATGTGAGTCTGGACTCTGCTCTTTACCACCTGAGTGACCTTTGGCAAGTCACATGACCTGCCTGTGCCAAAGCTTCCTCATCTGTAAAATGGAGGTGGTGACAGGCCCCCTGCATAGGGTGGTTGCGAAGTTTGCACAGGCTAGTAGAAGTAAGGACGGAGAAGAGGGCCTGGCACAGAGAGAACACTGTATTGTTGTTTTAAATTGGATGATTCAATGTGTATAGCGAGTAACTGGTTCACTGCAATGTACAAACATGAAGTGTTTTTGTCCAGCTGATCTCTGTCAAATCTGCTTTCTCATCTGAACATCTAGGAACCAATAACTAACTGGGCACTTTGGTTTTCAAACTCAGTCCTGTCCAGTTTAAGCTTTCCAGCTCACATCCAGTTCCCAGAGGTCTCCTCTGACCTCTTCTGGGCTCTTGCTCCTCCAGCATGGTGGGCGGAGCGGGGAGGGGAGAAAAGTGAAGTGTCTTTAAACTGGCTATGATGATGAGGGTGGTCAGGGGAGGTGGTCTTACTCTAATTCATACTATGTTTGGGTTTTTTTTTTTTTTTGCTTATTTGTTTTTGTTTTGATAAGAAGGTCCTTAGTAGATCACATGCATAATTTTTAGAGGGTGGTGAGAGCTTCACTCTGGGCCCTCAGAAAGGAGTGGGGTCTCTGTCCAGTCCACCAGAGACTCATAGCCCATCTCCTGGATGGAGTGTGCTCCATCCCAGCCTCCTCTCACCTCCCTCCATCAACACGTGGAGCACCTCGAGCACAGGGTCCTCCGCCTACCTTCAAGGACCTCAGAACACTGGGAGGGGACACAGGACTGCCCCTAATCCAACACCACCACCCCCTCTAGCCAGCATGGGCTATTCCCATGGGCCTCCCACCTAAGGAATTCTCCAGGTCAGAAATAGACTTTGCCTCCATGTTCACAAACACCCCTGAGCTCCAGAAGATACATTTCAAGCCCTCTTAAGAATACTTTCCTTACATTTTTTATCTGTTCAATGCCATATCTCCAAAGCCTAGCACAGATTAGGTGCTCAAATCTTTGTTGAAAGAATGAATGAAGGACGCTTGGATGGGCAATATTCAAGTGGTCTGCAGGTCCTGAAACTCAGCAAGCCTCCAGCTGGGAGGCCAGCCCCCTTTTTGAGCTCGCCCCCATCTCTGTTAGTGATTTAATAAGCCCTAGGCTGGGGATGGGGTGGGTGGATGTCTGGCCCCAGCAGGTGGCATCTCATTGGACACACCCTTGTCCTCAGCTTTGGCCTCAGCCACAATTGTCAGGCAGCGGGATAATCCCTCTCAGCATCCTTTTACCCATACAAAGGTCCAGATGTCCAGCTGCTCTTGAAAACTCGGGAGCTCTGGCAACCCTGAGCCCATCCACCACAGGGCAACCGCCAGCTAGAGCTGGAGCGGGCACCCCCTTTAATCCTGCTGCTGCCCATAGCCACCTGCTTTGTTCTTTAATGTCACCTGCTGAGTCCTGCGGGCATTTGCACTTGGGTCCCCGCTCTAATCTGATGGGGGAGGATGGGACTCTCAAGAGGAGAGTCAGGTGCCTGGCAGGCGAGTCAGCAGTAGTAACGGCTCTCCCGTGGGAGCCTAACCTCCGTGAGCGACTTCAGTGAAATGAGACGTGGACACAGAGAGAGAAATCAAAAAGAGGAGGAGGATAGGGAGGTTAGAGGAAGGAAAGACAGATGAGATGGCAGAGGAAGAGAGATAGCTTTTGCCGAATGCCCTTGGCCCTAAGTGAGTACTAGCCCAGACACTGTGCCACCCAGGAAGAGGCTGGCATGGAAGCCGCCTTCTTCCCCTGCCCTCCCTGCTCCCCTGGGGCCAGCTTTCCTGTCAGAAGTTCCTTCCACTCACTAACCTTCCCCTAGGCCCAGAAGAGCAGCAGCCACTACCTTGACCTTGGTGGCTCAGAGGCCAAGTAGGGACAGGCTGCTGCTGGGCTGCTGAGATGGAGGCCTGGAGCTTAAGGTCATGTCCTCTGGCTGCAGTGGGAGGCCTGAGAGAAGGGCAGGGAATGCTACAGTCCAGAGTCCCATGGACTGGCCTCCCCAGTGCCAATGTCACCCTTACAATGCATCTGACATCAGAAGATCCTTCCTGCCACACATGTCTGCAAGCAATTGTAACAGCTAAGAGTGACCTCTCAGCATGTGCAAGGCCCTGTACCTGCATGAACTCAGAGTGTTCATGATGACCCTAAGACTTTAGCACTGCGGTTGTCGCCATTCTACAGATGATGAAACACAAGCCCCCACCATGAGGGCCCTGTCCTTCAGCATTCCCCATCTCAATACTCCTGCACAGAACCTGCAGCCCTCCCTGCCACCCAGCCCATCCCCAGGGCACACCAGGCTGTTTTCAGCCCTGAGCCTCTGCTCATGCTATTCCTCTCTGGCCCAAGTGCCCTTCCCTCTCTCTACTCTCACCTCACACTGGCGACGGCCTCGTTGTTTAAGATTCCCGTTAGACACTCCCCTTTCAGGAAAGCCTTGTCTGACCCCAGCTCAATCAGATACCTCCTCTGCACACACAGCGCACTGTGCCTCTCCCAACACAGCAATTGCACTGCCCGGCTTCCCCTGACAGCCTGTGGCCTGTGACCAACTCAGGGCAGGGTCTGTGTGTACGCCACAGTGCCTAGCTCAGGAAAGAATGCAGATTATGTGTGAATGAATGAATGAACAAATGAATACGAATAGCTAACATTTATCAAGTGATTATGAAGTACCAGGCACTGTGCTAGGTGCTTGACAGCTATCATTTCGTTTAGTGTTCGCCACAGCCCTATGGGGAAGGTGCTGTTATTAGCACCACCCTTTTACAGATGAGGAAACAGAGACTAAGAGGCATTAAACCACCACCAAGCATCCAGGTAGACTCTGGAGGCCACACCCTTACTCTCTTATCTGATGGACCATGTTCAGTGGACTACTCGGTAGGAGTCCTGCCCCCAAACCCTCTGAGATTTGAGTGCGATGAAAGCTCAGAATTATGTGATTGTATTTATTTTCTGCAACTAAAGAAGAAATAAAAAAAAAAAAAAGAAAGCTCAGAAGCACTTGGCCCCCTGGGAGGAGAAAAGTGGTAATCTCGTCACCTTCTGTACCATTTAGCTGTCTTGGTTCTGCCCACCTGCTCATGGGCTACCTGATCTAGGAAGAGGAATGATGTGGGGAAGAGGGCTTGGGGGCCAAAGACAAGAAAATACAGAAGGACTGGGGGTGTTACTGTCCTTAGCCAGACGCTGCCCATTGAGGCATTGGCTCTCCTCAAAAGAGAGGTTTCCTACCCAACTTCACTATGCTCCATCCCTGGAGATACTCAACACCTGACTAGTAAATGCTAACATACCTCCACTGACAAGGAGCTCCCTACCACTCCAACCCAGATCTCAGCAAGCTTCTCCTTCCCCTAAATGAAATCTGCTGGGGAAAATGGGGCGAATCCACTCTCTAGGAGGAGACAACAGGCCCAGCTGGAGGGCCCCTCGCTGACTTGGCCACTGACAGCCCCTCTCCTGACAGAACCCTTTCACAGAACCCCCTCCTGTGACTTCATAATGCCTCCCTTCCTCTTGCCCCTTCAAGCTCTTCAGACACGGCGTCCCCTGCTCTCAGCTCTGGGAAGCCCTCTGCTTGTGTTTCCTGATCCTCTATCCCCTGGAGAAGGCAGAATGGGAAGGTTTGCCATTTTTCTCTGGAAGACCACAGAGGTGGAGTGATTTGCCCAAAGGCCCACAGGGAAGGGGTGGCCAACAGGACCTGACTCGCCTGGTTCCCAGCCCAGGACCACACGGTCCCGTCCAGAATGGCAGGATGGAAACACTCCTGGACATCTCTCCCCCACCTCCTAAGTAGGGGGAGGGGAGCAGGAAGGATACAGCGACAACAGCCTAGCTCAGCCTGGGGAGGAGAAACTTGACTGTTGCTGTGAGGTCAGCAACCTGGGAACTGCATGGCCTGCGGCTGGTGCAGAGAAACATTGTCAGTCATCCAGAGATGCCGTGGTTTGGAGCCGCTTCACAAGAGTATACGGCCTTGGCTTTGGAGCTAGGTCAGACAAGAGAAAGCTCTGTGTGTGCGTGTGTGCGCGCGCACACGTACATGTGCATGTTTACAGATGTGTACATGCAGGGAGGGACATTTTAAAGAGAATCCCAGGGAAGGTAATGCTTATTCACAAGGAAGGGAGCAATATGGTGGAATCTCAGGCCGCAGGCACTTAGAGCTGGGAGACACCCGAGGAAGTGAGCAGATGTGACAACGGATCCTGGGGTTCCACGCTGGTGTATTTCACAGGCTCCTAAGCACCCAGCAAATGTCTCCCAGGTCCAGCTGGAACCTGGCTGTGTCCCACCAAGGCTGGGGGAGAGGGGTCTTCCTCCATCAAGGAGACCCCTCTAACTCTTCCACATAAAAGCCATACATACCAAGGCCCAGAGAGAGGAAGGCAGATGGGTTCCCGAGCCCCAGCTGCAGGTCCCAGTGACAAAATAAGTTCCTTCAACGCTTCCGGGCATGTGATCTTCTGTGCAACTGATTCTCGCCCCTCGAGAGGACTCCAGGAGGCCGAGTAGGGACTGTGGGGCTCTGGGCTCCTGCATAAGGCCCTGCTGCACTGGCAGGCATAGCAAACTTTTGTCACATTTATTCATTCCTCCATTCAAAAATGAACACCTATTACACTATGCATCAAACCTGTTTCTAGCACTGAGAGTACGGTGTGAACAAGTTAGACCAGAAAGCCAGCCCTCATGGAGCTTGCAACCCAGCCTGCTGGGTGGTGGTTAGTGCCCCAGAGAAACAAAGCAGGTAAGAAGTGGGAAGAAGGCTGGGGGAGGGTAATATTTCAGCAAAGGCCTCGCTGAGAAGGCAATATTTGAACAAAGCCCCTAAGGAGGTGAGGGAGGGGGCCTTGCAGATACTGAGGGGAAGTGTCTTCCAGGCAGAGGAAACAGCGTGCAAAGGCCCTCGGGTGCGACCCCGCGGCAAGGTCGAAGAAGGGCAAACAAGCAAGTGCGGCTGGAGTGGAGTGAGGGAGCGGGTGAGGAATGGGAGGTGAGGTCAGAGAGGCACAGGTGCCACGTGGCATAGGGCCTTGGAGGCCACTGTGAGGGATGGACATGGGTTTGGGGGGACCTAAAGCTTATGCGGTTTAGGGAGCCACCCTTAGGAAAGATAAATCAAAATCACAAATACAAAATCCGGTTCAGGGCCTGGGACGGGGCCTGCGCAAATGAGCGGTCTGCACATTTAAGCTTTGCTAATCTTGCTCTAAATCTGCCTCTGGCTGTGAGGAGAATTTTGGCTCTGGCCTAGAGTGGGAGGGAGCCATAGGACAGTTTTGTGCAGAGGAGTGACATGACCTGACTACCCTCTTAACAGGCGTCCTCTGGCCAGCAAGTAGAGGATGAACGGGGGGCTGGGAGGGGAATAGGAGAGAAAGCCACACCACCAGTGAGCAACCTGGACCAGACGGCGGCAGCCAAGGGTAGACAGTGATCATGTTCTGGAAATGGCGCTGACAAGATCTGCTAATGGGTTGGACTTGAGGGCTGAGAGGAGAGAGGCAGAAGGGTTGACCCAGAGGGTTTAGGCCTTGTTGTAGGTTTCGGCCTTCCCCAATTGAGGAAGGGAAGGACAGCCTCATTGTTCCTGGACCTCATACCACGCAGGTCTCTATTTTACCTCTGATCTGCACCCCCTCTGCAGGCAGAGCTTTCATTAATCTCACTTCACAGATAAAGAAACCCAGACTCAGAGAGGTGGAGTAACTTTCCCAAGATCACACAGCCAGTACATGGCAGAACCTGGATTTAAATCTAGGTCTTATACCAACTCCAAAATCAATGTGTTCTGACATACCAGGAAAAGCAAGGTTTAGGGGCGCTAGGGGAATGTTGGGTGGGAGAGGCAGTTCCTGGTGGTGAGGCACATTCTAGCAACCAACAGGGGCTCTTGGGAAGACTCCATACTTACCCCCAAAAAATCCTATGAAGAAAGTTCTCAGCACCCTATTCCATGCTCTTCCTCAACTTCTTAAACCTGTTTCTGATCCACCAGCTGGGAGATTTCAGCTGCAATCTCGGGGAAATGTTTTTTGGCATCTCTCAAATTTTCTTAATTCACTGACAAGGTAATGCCTGCCTCGATCCACTGTACACATTTTCTCAAGGAGTTTCTGCATTAGAATGCAAAGCAGGCTTCTCTGGCTTAGAAAAACCTGAGGTTCCTGGGATTTAATCTAAGAACAGATTTAGCCCCTAAATACAATTCATTGCCTTTAAACTGATAGGAATTGATGGTCCCAGATGCACCCACTCAACAGGTTTAGTATCCAAATGAGTTCCCCACTGTCAGAGTAATCGATATGGCTTGGATTGATATTTTTGTTATTATTAATACGGATTTGAAAAGCCTTAGCCCCTTATTTGGGATGTCCAATTCTGCCGTAGTTTACCTAGAACAGCTGACGCCACTTTCCGCTACTGCGCCTTGCTTGGAGCCGGGGAGAAACTGACAAAGCAGTGGAAGCTCAGGACTTGTGAATCTTTCACTATCTCGGGGCTTTGTTCTTTTCAAACCACACCCCTTCCACACTACAACAGAACCCAGGAGGCCACGCTACACAATGCTTGCCCCCTCCGGCCCTCCCCCAGCCCTCTGTTCCTGGCAAAACCTGCCAGCAGGAGCAGAAATTTGATCTGTCACAGAAGCTGTGATATTACACTGCCCAGATGTTCAACTCACAGGACTGAAGGTTCATGTTACAGCTGATCAGGGCCTGTCTACCCTACAGACCCCATGCCACCCCCCGCCCTCCCACCCTGAGAGGCAGGATCCACGGCCCACATGGCCAATGGGCACGGAGCAAGCAGGACCTGCTTGTGGCAGGGGCTCGCTGAACGGGCTCCTTTAGGCTCTTCCTACCAGTGGCTTAGAAGGCATGTGCTCTTGCCCTCTAGGGCCGTTCGGACTGAAGGATGTCTCCCCACAGTGCTCGAACACCTGTATCTCCTTGCCCCCTAGGGCCTGCTTCCTCGCCTTGTCAGGGATTTAAAGAGAGTCTGAAGGAGCCTGGAACATTTCACAAGAGAAAGAACAAACAGCAATCAACATGGCCAGCATGTCCAGGCCACCCGAATGTGCCTGAATTCTCCCCAGATAAACTGGGGCTGCACTTTACTACTAAGTGGGGGACAGTGAGGTCACAAATATAGCATTAAAAACAATTTTTTTCTCCTACCAGAATAAGGCAAGAACCAAGAGACATACTACTGGGGAGGAGAAGGTGATGAAGGCCTGCCTCATGCCAACAGAACTACAACAAAGCCCTCACCTTTCTTGTATACGAGATCCTTCTTACCCACAGAACTGGGGGAAGTTGTGCACTTGGCTCTGTAAAATATGTCACTGCAGAAAATTAGTCACTGCAGGAAGTTAGACCCCAAAACCCAAACCCAGGCTGTGGCAAGCTTTGGATTGAACCCAGCCTGACCATGGAGCTCTTTGGCAGGACCACGAGAGCTGTGGGCTGCCTGACTATGATCACCAAGGTCAAGGCCAGAAAATGGCAGGGAGAATGGTTAGTGCCAAGGGGTGGCCAGAGACAGAGGCTGGGCAGAACTGGATGGGCCCGAGGGGTCATCCAGTCCAACCTCCTCACTTTGCAGACAGGAAGACTGAGGCCCAGTGAGGGGAGGATCACAGTTCAGTCAGTGGGAGTACTAAGGGGTCCCCCCAGTGCTGACTTCTTCCCTCATCATGAAGCCACCTCCTACTTAAATGGTCAAGGCTGAAAGGGGCCCAGGGTCATCCAATACCCTCACTCGGCTAATAAGGATGTGGAAGTCCTGGAATTTCCCAAGGCATGAGGAATGGGAAGGGCAATCTTTCAAACAGCTCCCAATCCTCAGAAATGCCAAGAAACCTCATCCTTCAAGAGAAGCAGTTTCCAAACGTTTGTATTTTTAGCAGCAGAAGCCATCTTCCGAACAAAACCTTATGCAAAACCTCAGCTACAAAACAGATCACTGGGCTGCTCGCCCACGTGGGGCCTGGGCCGGGCCCCGGGCTCTCCCTCCAGCACCCCGTACTCCTTCCAGGGGCCCTATGTGGAGCTTAGTTTGAAACCTGCGGCCTTTAGGGGCCGTGTGGCCCTGCAGCTAAAGCAGCCAGATAAGGTGAGGTCTCATTTAAGAGACCTGGAGAGTGTGGCTAGTCTCTGGGACCTGGACAACTTCGTTCTCCACCAGGGTCTGGCCCCCGTCCCCATTGAGCTGTCTCATGCGCAGGTTAATGGAGCCGTAGGTCTTCCTGGAGCCCCTGCCGGGGACAAAGGTCCGCCGGCGGTAGAGATCGCCCTTGCACAGGGAGACCATGAGCAGCACCGACAGGAGCATGCCGCCCACCGTGAGCAGCCCCAGGCCCGCAATGATGCACTTGTCCAGGTGGGAGCCCAGGCGGGCATAGTACATCTCCAGTCGTTCCATCTCCCGCGCTGTCACTGTGTCCGGGTTGACACGGGCCTCTCGGGGGATGGCGTACGCTGTCACCACCAGGAGGATCCCACTCACCAGGAAAACCAAGGCAGAAACGAAGCCATAATCCACCGGGCGGCTCACGGGCTCCAGGCCTGGCCCCTCCTCTGAATGTAGGGACAGATCGTCCCGCTGGGATCGAGGCAGTGAGGGGATGCCCCCTGGAGGACTGGGGGAGCTGCACAGTCTGGTGTTCCCAGGGTTCTGGAAATGGGTCTCGTGCTCCTCTGAAGAGAAGCAGGCATTCTCCACACCCGCTCTGGGTGGGGCCGCTGGGCCCAGGGGAGATGGTCTCCTTGGGGCCTGGGGACCATTGCTCAGTGTCTTCAGTTCCAGACCAGGGGGAGATGCCATTGGGAAGGAGGGCCCCAGCTCATCCCTTGGCCCCTTGGCAGCTAGAAGAGAAAACAGAAAGTCAGTTGATTTTAACAAACCTCTACCAAGTACCTCCTGGTGGCAGGACATCACACTAGTCCCCAAGCGTGTGAAGGTGAGTAAGGCACAGTTCCCACCTAGGGGAACTTGTCGATGGCTTTGGGCAATTCACTTGCCCTCTCTGGGCTTCAGTTTTCCCATCTATAAAATGACAATAATACCCCAACTCCTGGCTTCACAGGGCTGGTGCAGGGATTTAGATAACCCTTGTAAAGTACTCAGAACAGCAAGTGCTCAGTAAGCATTAGCAATGAGCTACTATTATGATGCAAGGGATTTAGATAGAGTGGATAACAGGTTCAAATCCCAGCTTTGCCACTTGAGCTTGGGCAGGTGATATGACCTCTCCAGACTCAGTCTTCTCATCTGTAAAATGGCAATAAAGAAAATGCCTGCCTCATAAGGTTGTTGTGAGGATGTCATAATATAGTGCATGGGTGGTGGAGATGACGAAGGTGTTGTAGAAACAAAGAGGAGAAAGTCAAGGGAGCTTCTGGGAGTTGGTGGCGTTTGAGCCAGACCTCAGAGGATGAGTTGGAAATTCTATAGCAGTGAGATGGGATGAGGGCATTCCGGGAAGTGGAACAGGATGCCTCAGAGATCAGCCAAGGCCGGCTCACAAAGCACTCTGAGCCACGCCAAGGAGCCAAAGAGTGACAAGGAGCTGAGATATTGGAGCAGGAAGTGCTGGGATCTGCCTGGGTTTCAGAAGGCAGGAGAACTGCCAGGATGGGAGGGAACAGAGTGGAGACAGGGGTCCAGCAAGGGAGCCAGCAGGTCGTGGATGACAGGGCTGAGAGGTCAAAGAGGAAAGAGCAGACCTGAGAGCCATGACTAAGGTCAAAGTCAAATACCTCTAAGTCAACAGAAGCAGGGGGAGGTCACAAGAGGGGAAGGTGAGCAGGGAGCACACTCTATGCTGCAAAGAGGAGATACCTCACCCAAGTACCTGAACACACACCTGCACAGACGGACAGACAGCACATGGGCATTCCCATCAAAGCACACCCACTTACAGCCCATGGGCCATATTTGCCTCATAGAAGTTTTGCTTTGTTTTGTTCCTGGTCTGTTCATTTGTTTTTGGTGAATTAGTTGCCAATATATAAAAAGCAAAAGATTTTACATTTTAAACTTTGAATTTCTAGCTTCTCTTACAAAATGTAAGAATCTGGCCACCCCATTCCCTCACAACACTCAGCTGGAGTTGGTAACTGGGTCCTCCCTTAGGCAGATCTAGTCTCTCCCCGCCAGGTTCCCCCTCAACGCCCTTCTCCACCTGGCCTGTATGACTCCTGACCCACAGCAGAACTGTACCATTCCATGCACACACGACGTCCTGAGGGTACACACACCCAGGGCCCAAGGCGCGCAAGTCCCCACACAGCACAGAGACCCCCAGTGCAGAGAGCTTCACACGTTCTACAGACACGTGATTCTCTGCATTCTCACACTTGAGTTTATTCTCTGGTGCTCTGTGGGGTGTGCGTGTGTGTGTTTGTGAGAGAGAGAGAATACGAGCAAATGAATGAAGTAAGAATCAATGAATTCAACGAATGACTGAAACTCAGAGTCTCAGTGCAGGAAGGCACATTTTTCAGTCTTTCTGACCTTCCTTCTAATACGAACTTGCATCAGACACTTCCTCTTAGCACACACAGGGCCTTTCATCTGAGTACAAAGCCCGTGTCCACTCACAATCCATTTCTGTCGCTACATCCCTCCTTCCAAGTCCCAATTTAGTCAATGTTTACTAAGCACCTACTACCTGTTGGGCCCTGAACCCGGAATCTCACTCAGGAGTACCCCGTATCACCCTCACCAGCCCCTCAATCAGGAATTAAAGGTGGCCAAGACCCCATGGTGTGTGCGTGGGGGGCCGGGCATTGAATGCGGTTCCCTAAGAATTATCACCTACAACTCTGCAAACCCGCACACTGGTGTCATCACCCCACCCTCACTCCCTGCTCTTCCAGCCCTCATGCATGGACCCCCCACTTTATCCAGCTGTTTAACAGCAACAGGGAGCATTTCAAAGGCAGGGATATGTCTGAACTCCGTCTGGGTCCTCAGTCCTGGCCCAGACTGCTTTCACTTTCCAGTGAATAGAAAGGAAAGGTGTGTTGGTTGGCTTTTTACTCTAAGCACCCAAAGCATTTCCTGAGTGGAAATGAGTGGTACCAGGGCCCGGCAGTGGGTGCTACATGGGTGCTCAGATGTGCCCCCTCATCCTCAGCACCTTCCACAGAACTCCGCCCCTAATGTGGCCCAGGAACCTCTTCCCTAGACTGACATATTGATGCCTCCATATCCCAGAGGAAATCGGAGGCACCCAAGTTCTGGGAGCAGGGCTCTCCTTCACCCTGCAAAAACCCAAAACTTTTTCAATAGGATGCCAGAGTGAGGGGGCAGAGAAGAGAGAGGTTCCTTCTCCCCCCAAGTTAGGATGTCTCCCTGCTTCTCTCATGCACAGGTTCAGAGATACCCACCAGTTACACAAGGCCATGCCGAGTCAATTACCCAAACATAAGCAAAAGCAAACTGACAACATACCGTGCCCACCGTCCACACCCCACAACCCCACTAGTTACCCTTCGATTTCACATGCAGTCGTACAGGTCCTGAAGGAAACACTCCAGTTCCACGCTCAGCCCCCCAGGGGCTGTCCCCACATGCAGTACCCACAGATACCTGGAAGCCACGTAGTGAGACCCATAGATCTGCGGGCCACACTAATACCCACACCCCAGGAGGGGGCGGAACTGGTTACACATACACGCACACACACAAGCTCTCACACTTTACTCCTAGGACTGCTAAAATCCAGGCCAGATCCACCAAGACCCGCCGGGCCCAAGAGCCCACCCACCGCGGGCACTGACACAGGGGGAGACATACGCACGGCGGATGTGGATGAAGCTTCAGAAAACCCAATGGGCAGGCACACGCAGGAGTTGTACACAAAGCCTTGGGGCGCGCAGATACGCACACGCAGGTCCACGCTGTTATACCCAAAGTTCCGCGCAGAAAGCCCCAGCACGCCGCTGCCCACGGCGCCCGCCGGCCCGCAGTTCACACCCCCTGCTCCTGCCCTTGACCGTAAACGCGGCGGGCCGGGCCAGGCCGGACCGGACCGGGCGGCGCCCGCAGCAGGGAGGCCAGGCGGCCCAGGGAGGCCGGGTTCCGCGGGGGCCGGCACGCACCGGGTGCCCTCGCCGCTTGTCCTTCGGCGGGCCGCGAGGTCAGGCTGGCTGTCCTTCGCCGCCGCCCCCCGCCTCGGGCCCTCGGCCTCCAGCCGCCCCTCGCGGCACCCTCTCCGCGTGCGTACCTGTGCCGGCCTCCCTCCCTGCCTCGGCACGCGGGCAGCGAAGGGCGCCGGGCGGCTGGCGGGCGAGGGTGCGTCCTCCCGGGGCGCCCGCCCTCCTCCGTGCAGCCGGCGCCCGCCCGCCGGGGTCTCTGCTGCAGCGCAGCCCGGAGGGCGCGGGCCTGGCCACCACTGCCTCGCCCTCCCCGGCTCCCGCCTCCTTCCCGGCCCGGCCCGGAGCCGCTGCCGAGGCGCACGTACCTGCTCGCGCCGCGCGGAGCTGTACGGCGGCGGCGGCGGCCTCTGGGGGGCTGCGGGGACGGAGGGACAGGGGAAGGGGCGGGGGCCGGGGATCGCCGAGCGCCGCGGATGGAGCTCCGCCCGCGGCCGGCGAGGGCGCCCGGAGAGTTAGCGCAGGGAGGGACGGGGAGGCGGGCGATGGGCCGGGGTAAGGATGTGAGGGTACCAATCCATCCTCCTTCCTCTGCCCTCAGGGCAGATCTGCACCGCCAGCACCCGGGCTTAGGGCACTGGAGCTTTGAGCCCGCGGTCCCCGGGCGCAGGGGCGGGGCGGGGGGGTTGCCGGAGAAGACCCCTCCCCCGCCGCCTGCCTGTCCCCACCGCCGCGGAGCCTCTATTGCGCCAAGCCCGGATGCCCTTCCTCCTCCCCACCTCTATCCTCCCACCTCCCCACACACAGCCCTCGGGTAGGACCCCGGGTCCTCTCCGAGGTCCTTAGGTCCCGACAGTCTCCTCAGGCGCGTGCGGTTCCGTGGCTCAAGGGCTCCACCTGAAGGCTGAAAGGAAGCATCTGACGAAGCCTCCTCCCCCCTTTCTCTGCTCTTTTTTTTCCTCTGCGGGACAGTGGAGCGCACAGCCTGAGAGGGATGCTCTCTTGGGGCACTCCCAATGGCCACACACGCCCTAGTCCTCCAAGGCCCAGCCGTGGTGCCTCCTCCCCTAGGATGCCTGCCTGGTGGCTGGCTCTCACACACGCTCCTCCACCTCGGCGCTCCTTTGCCTTTGAACTCTGACAGTTGCACTGTTCTGTTGAAGGGCCAGTCCCTCCATCAGACTGGCAGCTCCTGGACAGCAGGGCCCATGTCTGATCGCCCGGAACCCAGCAGGTGGGTGTGGGTGCGCAGGTAGTGAGTGGGGTGACATTTCCTTCCTTTACAGGGCAGAGATTAAGGTAAGTTGAGTGAAGTGCCCAGAGCACAAAATTCAAGGAGACATTTCTTTGGGGGCCCAGGCCAAGCCCAGAGTGAGGTTTGGTCCAAAGATCATGGAGTTTCCAGGAAGACTCGGTGGCCGGCTGACTTGAGTGGCCTCAGGTAGTTCCTCTTACCTCTCTTAGCCTCAGTGTCCACCTCTGTCAATGGGGATCATGAAAATGAGGCTCTTGGGGGCACTGGGACAGCCAGCAGAGGTGGGCCATCTGGGAGGACAGCCAAATGCGAATGTCCTGTCCTGGCTCCTCAGCCACCTCATGGGCAGAGCCTGACTGATCATCCTCCAAAGGCCTGTGTAGTCCTCACCAACCAGGAGACTGGAGGTCATCCTGGAAGCTGGGTGCCGGTGCCTTTGAGGCCAGCATAGCACCAGGGCTAGGAAGGCCATCTTCTCCTCCCCACATTCCAGAGGCTTGACCTGTTGTTAGGGACTTCAAAGGGAGGCTAGCTCTGGCCCCAACATCCCAGCTGTACCCCCACATCTGTGTGCCCTTGTGCAAAGGGCTCTCCTCTTAGGGTTCAGTTTCCTCATCTGCGAAGCGGACTTAGAAAGGGTCATGGGAATTTAGATGAGACACTTGCCTTAAAGTACTCACTGTTCCTTCCCTCGGTCATGCACAGTCCTGCCTCACCACCTTTGCCTTGGCTGTTCCTTCTGCCTGGGGCATTTTTCCTCCTGATATCCCCAGCGCTCACTCCCTTGCCTCGCTTCCTCCATCTTTGCTTCAATGTCATCCTTCCCAGACCATCCTTTTAAAAACAGCAGCCACACCCTTTACTCCTTATCAGCTTCTGACATTAGTTTCTTTGTTTATTGCCACCTGCACTAAAAAAAAATAAGTGCCAAGAAAGTAGGGGCTTTGCCTGTTTCCCTTCCTGCTGTATCCCCAGATGCTGGAAAAGGAACTGACACCTGGGAGGTCCTTGCTAAGTACTCACTGAATAAAGAACAGAGAAAATGAGCAAATATTTATTGAACACCTATTATATACTAGCTAACTAGCTAGTGAAACCAGCTAGACTCCATCCCTACCCTCAAGATGCTCGTATTCTAGTGGGAGAAAGGGATAAGGAAATGTAACATTACAGCTGTAGTAAGTGCTACGAGCCAAGGCACACAGTGCTGTGTGAGCCTCAAACAAGGGTGCTGACCTAGTCTTGGGGGTAAGGATGGCTTTCCTGTAAAAGTGAGGACTGAGCTGAGATGGGAAGGATGAGTGAAGGCAGCCAGGTCAAGAGGGTAGGGAAGGGAAGTCCAGCAGAGGGCTGAGCATGGACAGAGTCCCTGGGGCAGAAGAGAGCACGGTGAGTATGAGAGTAGGAGACCAGTGTGGTTGTCATGGGGGGCTCATTAAGGAACGTGGTAGGGGATGAGGCTGGACTTGTCAGCAGGCCAGGTCACTGCAGAGCCTTATAGGCCAAGGAGTTTGTTCTTTGTCCACAGAGTGGGGGGAGCCACTGATGAGAATGGGGAGAGGGTTAACAAAACCTTTTCCTCGGCATGAGAATTTGACCTTTGGTTAACTGTCAAGCTCTGTTCCCTGGAAACAGATAAACGTATGTCTGCTATGTTACTAAGCAACATTGCTTATGATAGAAAATGACCTCCTGAGGAGGGGGCTAGAATGATCCATGTGGCAATGGATTAGAATTGGAGGTATCAATATGAATTTGTGTTTAATATAGATGCAGATGATGATATATAGCAATAGTCATAGATGTATATACACGGGTAGTACACACATGTACATTTCCTTGCTCTATCAGCTGAGAGGGTCTAGAAGCAATGCTATTCCATAGCAATGAACACACGTACTACCAAGATCTTGGTTTCTAGTACCA
The DNA here is from genome assembly GCA_963574695.1 of Propithecus perrieri. Classification (NCBI taxonomy): domain Eukaryota; kingdom Metazoa; phylum Chordata; class Mammalia; order Primates; family Indriidae; genus Propithecus; species Propithecus perrieri. Next base: position 7,853 of record CAUYRB010097883.1, on the reverse strand, counting down.
TTCTCCAATGAAAAGATCCACGGCTCCTTGGAGAAACGGCTGTTTCTAGAACTTGGGCAGGAAATATACAAGATGAACCTGGAGTGTAATCTTACAGTGCCAGAAAGTAACGAAATGCTAAACACACACACACACACACACACACACACACACAATGATGGGAGTATGTCAAAGAACATACAGGCCAGTTGTAAGTGCTCCCAATGACCAAAGCTTGAAAATTTTAAGCAACGAAATAAAGTAATATTAGATTGTAACAGAAAGTATGAAATAAATATGCTTGAATCCATACTGATATAAATAACTGAACAAATCTATGAACAAATGGGAAGAAAAGATAAATCTCCCACACAGAATTCCAAATTCTATATACAGATACTCAGTCCTCAAGGAGGGGGAATATAACTCCCCAATTCTTAACTGTGGGCTGCCCGTAGTGACTTCTTTTCCGAGAGTACATTATGGAAAGGGGGAAAAAGAGTAAGTGTACAGTGGAGAAACCCGACAAACCTCATCCAGGTGATCGAGGTCAGTATCAACGGGTCAACACAACACTTGATAGTATGTACCTTTGATCTGATGTGATGAAATGGCACTTCACCTCTGTGGTCTTCCTCCCAAAAACCCATAACCCCAGTCTAATCATGAGATAAACATCAGATAAATTTCAACTGAGGGAGAGTCTACAAAATACCTGACCCGTTCTCAAAACTGTCAAGGTCATGAAAAACAAGGAAAGTCTGAGAAATTATCATAAACAAGAGGAGCTTCAGGAGACATGACAACTAAATGTAGTGAGGTATCCCCAGTGGGGTCTTGGAACAGGAAAAGGACATTATGTAAAAACTAAGGAAATCTGAATACAGTATCGACTTTAGCTTAGCTAATAATAATGTATAAATATTGGTCCGTTAATTGTAACAAATGTACCATACTAATGTAAGAAGTTAATAACAGGGGAGAGTGGGTATGGGGAACACAGAAACTCTCTGTACCATCTTCCTAATTTTTCTGTAAATCTTAAACTATTCTTTAAAAAAAATGAAGTTGTTGTTGTTTTTAAACCGCTGATAGGTAAATTGCATCCGGACTGGGAGGAACTATACATACCTGGTGGAAAATTCATACTTTGGGCCTCCCGAGCATGGTTACTCATGTAACTGGGTAAGGCCAAAGATATTGGCTCCCGTGGGATGTGAAGCTTTTAAGCCAATGTTGCTCCTGCACCGACTGTTGGGGAGTTTCTCTTGCACCTGAGTGGTACTGCTTGGCTGGATGAAGCAAGGACTCTTGCCGAGAGGAGCACCTGATAGCATTGAGTGCTATGCCTGCAAGCTGAAGTTCTGTCCTACATCCTTTAGAGTAGGTCAAGGCCAAGTGTGGCTTATGGCCATCTGTTGAGTCTGAGTGTGTAGTTGAATCTAAGAAGATCCCTCTGTGGACATTGCAGTGGGTGGGTGATAAGCAGGGGAGTGATGTGATCAGAATTGCACTGTGAAAACATTCTCCCTCTGGCTACTCCCAGGGCAAAGGAACAGAGAGAAAACAGACCATGTGGGAGGTTATTGTGGCCATGCTGCCACACGGGAAGTCCACCATCAAAAAGCTGTAATTGTGTATCTGTGGAGACCTATGATCTGTGAGAGAGAGAATGGGACCTCTTGTAGAACATTACGGTATCACTTAATTCAGAATTTACCAAAGGGTAGTGGCATATGACATGATTTTAGGTGCTATAATATATAGATAAATATTTCTGCATAATAAGTCACCCCAAAACTTAGCATTTTAAAAGAAAGTCATCATTTATTTGCTCACAGTTTGAGCTGGTCTCAGCTGGGACAGCTCAACTCTCTTCTATATGGTGTTAGCTGGGGTGACAGAAAGAGCTGGCAGTTGGCTGGAAAATCTCAGATTGACCATGTATCTGTGGGCTTGGTTCTGTCAGTCGGGTTTTTCCATTCTTTTCCACATGGCCTCTCCACGTGGCTAGCTTGGGCTTCCTTATATAATGGTGGTCTCAAGGTAGTCAGAGTTCTTACATGACACTGAACTTTCTCCAGAGCACAGAAGGAGAAGCTGTTGGGTCTTCTTAAAGCTGAGACCTGGAACTGGCACCACACTGCTTCTGCTGCATTCTATTGCTTTGTGCAAGTCACAGGCCAGCCCAGATTCAAGGGGAAGGTACAGGCACTGGGAGGCAAGGATCACTGGGGGCGTGAAAGTAACAGCCTCCCGTCATCCATACCGTATCTATACACATACATGTGTGTATATTCATTTTAATTACTAAGTATTGATTTTAAATTGTTTTAGAAAAATATACAACTAGCTCATGAAACCAGAAATATCATGGACAATATTGTTTAGAGTAAGGGGAGAAAAAAATGAGTCTATATGAAGTTAGTGCAATAAAGTCTGCTGATTTCCTGCAATATTCACTCACTCTTTATTCCACTGGGATAGAATCCTTGATCAATAGCTGACACAGTGCACCCAGAGCAAGGATTCCATTTCCCAGCCTCCCTTGCAGCTAGGCCAAGTGGATGATAAGCCATTAGGACATCAGAGGCAGTGGCATGGAAAAAAGTCTTTAAGTGTCCTGAAAAGAAGGGAGTATGCCCTCCTCCTCTCCTTTTGTCCTTCCTGCTGCCAGGATGCAGACCTAATGGCTGGCACTTGAGCAGCCATCTTTGGCTCATGAAGTAGATGCCTGATAGGATGGGAGAACAACAAAATTGAAGGAACCTGGATCCCAGATGACCAGATGGAAACACCAGCCTGGAATAGTTCCCCATGCTTTTATGTGTGAGAGAAGTAAACTCCTATTTCCTGTAAATTACTATTACTTGGGATTTTCTGTCACTCAGAAGAAGTATTCTTATCTCATATAGTAAGTTTAAAGACAAATATAAGTAAATCAAAGTGAATGTGGCAGGCAAAAATCTAAGAGGTATATGAGTGGCTGAAAGTTGAGAAATATAGATCCAATCCTATGTCCTGTGTTCCAGGTGAGAAAACTGTGAAACCAGCCAGAAGTGTGTCCAGAGGGTGATTTAAAAGAAGTAATAACTCAAGTGAAACTGAGGTTTTGCTAGGTGAAGGAACGAGGGGAGCAAGGAAAAGTATTTTTGGAAGAGGAAACAACACTTAAAAGGCCCACAGATGAAGTATTAGTAATAAATTATTTGCTTGTTTATTTTATTTGACAAACACATATAACCCTGCTCATATACCAGGCATATGTTTTACAAATATTAACTCACTCGATCATCTTAACCACCTTATCATGTAGGTGCTACTATTATCCTTATTTTAAGATAAGGAAATCAAGGCATAGAATGATTAATCACTATCGTTATTAATACATACAACTGGTATCTCACAGACCTGGGATTCAAAACCGGATTTCAGCTCATTGCTTCTAACTGTTATGCTGGGTTTCGTTGTAATTTTCAAAGCATTCACAAAATTCTTGAGGGATTTTTAATGTCACCTTCCTTTTCACATTTGGGAAAGTTGAGTACCAGGGAGAGAAGAGATTGTCCTGTGGCCACAGTGAGGTAGCAGGAGTCCAATCAGACCCGTGGTGTCTTGCAGAATGGTGCCTTCTTGATTGATTTGAGGACCCCAGATGGACCTGAAGTCCCAGGGCTAAGTGGCCACACGCCTACTCTCCCAGTCTCCATTCACTTTCCACCTGTTTCTCAGAATCTGGCTGAGTTCGAGTGTCTGGGTTTATTTACTTGTTTCATATGCACCCCTGGCACCAGCCTGCTCATTCGGTTTTCCTGGAGCTGTAATACTTTATGGAGCAGCCCTGACATCATGGTAATGGGACATGGTTCAAGGATTTGAGGAAATTAATCGACGGTCACACTCCAGGCCCTGAAAGGAGTGTCCACAGACACACCCACGTGTGTCTGGCAAAGCCTCAGGCAGCCCAGCTGACATTCCCTCCCTTCCACCTGCTCTGTCTGGGAGCTCCCAGCCTTGGGCAATGAAAAACCTGAACATTGTGTTCTCTTCCTGCTGTGGAAAGAGAAAGGAGAAGAGAGGGGGAGGAGGGAAATCGAGACCTACGTTCCCAGCTTCTGTAAGAGTTAGTGCCCCCTAAGCCCCATCCTGGCAGCTTGCCGTGTCATCTCCCATCTAGGTTTCAAGCCACTCCCTTGGAAGAAGTTAGGCCCAGGAAGAAAGGAGGAGGAGCCTTGATGGGGGTCGCTTGGTGGAGCAACTCCGGTGTGGCAGTCCCTGTGTGTGCGTTATCTCACTGGCCTCTCTACGCTCTGACAAATAACCTGGAGCTCATTCACCAAGAGAGGGAATTAGAGCTCAGACCAATCAGGCTACTTGCCTCGGAGTCACACCCAAGGCTAGCAGAGGCCAACGGATGCTGTTCCCATCGTCCTACTCTGCTTCAAGAGTCTCCACCACCTCACTAGGGTCAGGGGCTGCCCTTCATCCCCAACAGAAGGTGCAGGATGGTGTCCTAGATACATGGGCATGGGACAGGTGTGTATAGGACACAGGTACACAGGACATGTATGCACAGAGCAGAAGGGCTAGAATACCCATGTACAGCTCAGGTGTGTACAGAAAGTGGCGCAGGGGACTCACATGCACAGGGCACATGTGGATAAGACACTGTCATTGTCCCTTTGTGCTGCTTTAACAAAATACCTGAGGCTGGGTAACTTATAAAGAATGGAAATGTATTTCTTACAGTGCTGGAGGCTGGGAAGTCTAAGATCAAGATTCCAGCATTGGTGTCTGGGGAGGGCTTCTTTCTGCTTCTAGGATGGTGCCCGGTTGCTGTGTCTTTATACGGCAGAAGGCAGAAGAGCAAGAAAGCACTCCCTTCAACCTTGAGCCCCTTTAGATTTGTGCAAATCCCACTGATGAAGTCAGAGCCCTCATAACTTAATCGCCTCCCAAAGGCCATACCTCTTAATACTGTTGCATCGGGCATTGAGTTTCAACATGAATTTTGAAGAAGACACTATCATTCAAACCATAGTAGACATGCTGTAGATTGAGTTCCTCCAGAAGTAGTCCCGAGACAAGAATTTGAGTGCAAGTGGTGTATTTGGAAGGTCGTCCCAGGAAGCACAGTAGAGGGGTGGGGAAGCGAGACTGGGGAAGAAGAGCAGCCAATACCCTGCAGAGGCATCAACGAGCAAGTGACTACTGTGGGCAATGGGAGCTCAGTCCTGCTGGATTGAGTATTGTCCCATCTGAGAGCTGAGGACATGGAGGTGTTTATCCACCGGCACCTGTATGTCATTACTGAGGGCTACTCCCAGCACTTCCAGCCTGTCCTGGGCACGGGTTGAGCATGCACAGATTCAGATGTGCTTGCACTAGGAAGCCATAGGCACACATGGAGAAGGTGAGTGCCAAGGGGATAGGGCTGGGGTTCAGAAGCATTTGCTACAGGACACAGGGGTACAGGGCGTGTGTTCAGGACCCACAAGAACACAGATACGGGGCATAGTCAGAGAACAGATGATTGAGTTTTAGCCTTTCTTGTCTGGGCCATAGGGAGAGCCTGCTGGAAGGTGGTAAGGAGCTGCAGAAGGAGAGAGACGATGGCCCCCCCACGCCACCTGGTGCTTTGTCTCCATGCCCCTCTGGTTATCATGATGGTAGGTGCTTGCATGGCAGGAAGGGAGGGTGGGAGGGCTTAAATGCTCTTATAATGCAAAAGCTTCTCTCTGCTAGACTTCCACCTCATTTGTATTTTATAAAGTGGATGAGGGCTAAGGTGCCCAGAATGAGGGCTAAGGTGCCCAGGGAGAGAGCAGCTTCCAAGGGTAGGAAGAGCCCCGGACTAGGAGTTGGGCACAAGGGCAGAGCTAAATGACATCTCTGAGTCCTACTTTCTCTATCCAAGAGATAGGAATAACTCTGCCCTCATGTCTCAGGGTAGATTGTCTACCACTCTCATATCTTGGTTTCCCTGTGTACCCAGTGAGGGTCACAGAGTCCTGTCTCTGCCATGGAAGGAGCAGATATGGTCATGAACAAGATAACACTTGGGAAAGAATAAGACATTTAAATACATAGGTAGGGGGATTATGGGAAGGGCTTGGATGGGGAAATTAGGGAACTTGGCTTCTGCTCTATCTCTGCTGTTATATTGTTAGGATATTGATTTGACTCCTATAATAAAGAGATTCAAAATAATTGTGCCTTCAATAAAACAAAATTTATTTCTCTCTCATGTAAAAGTCTTCTTGGCAGTTGAGGCTGACATGGTGGTTCACCAATCACAAGAAACCTGGGTTTCTTCTATCTCGTTGCTCTGCCATCCCCTACCTTTTGGTCCAAGATAGCTGCTCCAGCTTCAGCCCGTATCACTACGTTGCAGTCAGCAGAAGGAGGACATGGGGGAAAGGGAGGCACCCTTGACACAACCCAGAGATTGAACATATCACCTCCATTTGCATCCCATTGGCTGGGATTTAATCACATGGCACACTTACTTGCAAGGGGGTCTGGGAAATGTAGTCTTTTACAAGTGTGAAAGGGCGAAGAGCTATCAAAGGATAACCTGCAATTTTTGTCATAGCCGCTGACTTGCTTGGGCTCCCACATCTCTGCCTGAGCCACAGTTCCTTCATTTGCAAACTCATTCATTCATTTGTGTAATATACACACAGAGGGGTGTGTGTGTGTGTGTGTGTGTAAGGCATGTGATATTACCTGCTGGGCCCTAAGCCCTGAGAGGGCAGGCATGAAGTCTTTCTTGTTCATCACTCCATCCCCAGCATCACGGCAAGGTCTAGCTCCTGCAAGCCGTATTGTTGGCTGCCCAGGGATGATGAATGGATGGCCATTCTGGCTTTCATATTGGGTGGTGACATTTTCCCCACTCAGGGGTTTAAGTTCTTTCCCTTTCCAGGCTCCATCTTCCCTCATCTCCACGTGCTAAGCCTTTCTGAGCCTATCAAGTAAAATGTGCTCTGAGCCAGAATCCTGAGCATGGATTAAAAATAAATGAAAGTGCATCAAAACAAGTTAACCACAAGAAATGGCTTTCCAGGGTAATTAGGTGTCCGCGCTAGACACCAAGGCCAGAGTACCAGATTCTGCCAAGTGCTCCTCTCAATACCGCCGCTGTGTAGGGCAGAGGGCAGTTTGAGCCCCTGCTTGGCCCTCCAATGTTTGAAGACAACAGACAAGACCCTCCCGACACAGGTCGTCGGGAGAACAGGTTCTGATTCCAGCTCTGTTGCTTACCTGTTGGAGTAATCCTAGGGAAATTCATCCTTCTCTGAGCCTCGGTTTCCTCCTCTGTAAAAAAGTTGTTACCAATAGGATCTACCTGAAATCACCTATAAAATGCAGGTAATGTTGGTACCTACCTCATAGGCAGAGGTTCCCAAACTTTCTCAGTTCACAGCACCCTTAGCATCTTAGTAATTTTTTCACAATGTGCCAGGTCCAAAGAAATACCTAACAGTTGTTTATTAAGTAGTTAGCTTCAAACAACTTAATAATAGTTGTTGGCGTAGTATCTGACAGGTGTCATTGTATTATATTTCCCCCGAGATTTTATTTTATTTTATTTATTTATTTATTTTTGAGACAGAGTCTCACTGTGTTGCCCGGGCTAGAGTGCCGTGGTGTCAGCCTAGCTCACAGCAACCTCAAACTCCTGGGCTCAAGCGATCCTCCTGCCTCAGCCTCTCGAGTAGCTGGGACTACAGGCACGTGCCACCATGCCCGGCTAATTTTTTCTATGTATTTTTAGTTGTCCAATTAATTTCTTTCTATTTTTAGTAGGGACGGGGTCTCGCTCTTGCTCAGGCTGGTCTCGAACTCCTGAGCTCAAACAATCCGCCCGC
>CAUYRB010097882.1:0-16305 GCA_963574695.1 Propithecus perrieri | reverse complement strand
GAAAGATGTAATTAAGTCTTATGCACCAAACAATAGAGCCTCAAATAGTTATAGTTCACATTAATAAAATTGCTAAAAGAAATATTAGGTTATTAAGCATAGAATGTTTGATTTCCTTAAGTACTAAGTTTGACAGTTGATATCTCTGACACTTGACTTTGACATTTCTTCTTTTTTTTTTTTTTATTCTGCAAGTACACCCTCAATCTTTCAAATGCACATTTGGCTTGTGATTATCTTTCAAATTTCTTTTTTTTAATAGCAATTTTTGTGAAACCACGTATAAGTGAAAAATGCATGTTATTTTTGAATATGAGTTCTGTTGTGAAACCTATGCAATGCAGACAGCTGGAAATATCAATGAAGTGTTTGGGAAGGATGTAGCTAATGAACACACAGTACATCGATGGCTTGAGAAGTTCTGTTTTGGTGATTTTAATCTTGAAAATGAGCCACGTGGGTGACCTGAGACTAAGGTGGATAATGATGAGTGAAAGGCTGTAGTAAAAGTGAATCCATCTCAACCTACGTGTGAAATAGCAGCAAGATTTGACATTACTATTCCAACAATATTGGACCATTTGAAACAAATCAGCAAGGTAAAGAAGCTGGATAAATGGGTACTGCATGAATGAAATGATCACCAGAAGAAAAATTGTCTGGAAGCTTACCTATCTTTGATGTTATGACATAAAGGTAAACCTTTTCTACACTGCATTATTGTGTGTGATGAAAAATGGATTCCTTTGACAATCATGAGCATTCGGCACAATGGTTGGATAAAGATGAAGTGCTGAAACACTGTCCAAAACTGAATATTCATCAAAAAAAGCTAATGGTGTCTGTTTGGTGGTCCAGCGCTGGCATTATCCACTACAGCTTCATGAATCCCGGTGAATCTATTACAGTGAATGTCTACTGCAACCAATTGGATGAAATGATGAAGATGCTTGCAATTAAGTAGCTGAGATTAGTCAGTAGAGTCAGGCCAATCCTCTTGCAAGACAGTGCTTGACCACATGTCACGCAAACAATGCTGCTCAAACTACAGAAGCTGGACTTGGAAACTCTCCGTCATCCACCATATTAACCAGATCTTGCACCAGCTGACTACCACTTCTTCCAGGCTTTGGACCACTTCTTACAAGGAAAAATATTCAATTCTCAACAATCTGTGAAAAATGCCTTTCACAATTTCATTACCACTCACTCTCCAGGCTTCTTCTCTGCTGGCATAAACAAGCTACTGTTAAGATGACAAAACTGTGTCAATAGTTTAGGCACATACTTTGATTAATTGTACTGCTTCTTTTTTGAGATAAAATAAACTTTTGATTTGAAATTGGATGTTTCATATTTAACCACCTAATAAAAAGTTTAGGCTCATAGTAGAAGATCTCACACCTCCTAGTAGTAGTAATAATAATATTGTTATTAGCTCATGTTGAGAGCTTTCATAATATTATTAATGAGATACTATGATCTGATTTGAAATTGTGGCAATATGAGTGCATATGGGCCTTGTTGACTGAACTGTTTCGTTTCAGGACATTAAGGGAGGGAGTAAGACAAATTTCACTAAGTACATTATTTTTCTCTTTATCTTCTCTCTTGAGTCCTTTATTTTCTGAAAATGACAATCCTTTAAACTACTTTCCAGGGAGCACTGCTGGGTGCTGGTGTCTCAAGGGTCCTGTGGAATAGGCTGATAAAGTAATATTCTGTATGTAGGCATGTAATTGTTTCTGTTACCCCTTCTCACCTGGTTTCCAGCTCCATAAATGATTCTTAGCTTCCTTTGTAAGAGGTGATTCCAGGGTCTCAACTAGCTCACCAGAAATTAAACCTTCATTCTTTTGCCTGGGCCTTAGGTCCCTTGCTACTGTATTCTGAATTTTATTTTGAAGGGAGGGAGTTAGGGATGAGAAGGGGCCAACTGTACTCTATAAAGGTTTGAAATTAATTTTTCTGTCTTCCATTCCCTACATTCACATCTGGTTATATAAACTGCAGGATTTGCCTCTGAATCAGAATATTCAGCAAAATAAAACAATTTACTATAACAATTTACTATAAGTGTTTTCCCTTTCATAATTGTATATTTTTCTTTCTACCGTATAATATCCAACTTCTCAAGCTTCTATGGCCAGGCTTAACTATCAATTGCAGTATTGGGTGTCTCTGTTTTCTCTCAGATCTTGTATATTCTCATGAAAAGAAATAAAATTTACAGTTTTCACAGGAAGGAGTTACAGCATAGTTCAATCTATTTTTTTTTAATAAAAATGAGTATTATACTGTAGCTATATAAAGACTAATTAGTATAGTAGAAAAATAATATGATAATTTGTTAGCACTGTTTTCAGATCATATGTGTGTGCTCACTTTTACTTGGAGTTTAACTTTTGTCAAATTACTTAGATGCTTCAAGCCTAAGTTTATCTGAAACATGTATGCTATCTAAGAATATTTGTGTATTATTTAAATGAGAGAACGTATTTGACTTTAGTACAGTGGCTACTACTTGATGAACCTCAAGAAATTATGGCTGTCATAGAATATCACAAAGTTCTTCCCTATATCTATTGAAAGTCCTGAAACCAAAACCTCAGTAATAGTAACATATTATAAGAAAGGTGAAGTTCTCCAAATATTTCATAAATTTTATACTTCCCCAAACTTCTTTAATACAAAATGATAAATAGTCTAACTTAAAGAATATTAAAGCTTATTTTTATTTGTTCAGTTATGACTTCCTGTGTCAGCAACAAAGTTTTATACCCAGTGTTAATACTCATTAGGCTTAAATGACTTGGTTGAGTATATTACTCTATTCCAAAAATCATCAAATAATATTCAGTAAGCTTAGCAAAGTTTTAAGTCCAATTTAATTACATTTTTCTAAAAATCAATAGAGCAGACAGAAATTCTACCTTCAACATCTTTAAATTCTTAGTTTTGTTGTGGTATGCGAACAGTCATTTTAATTTTATAGAGATGCAAATATGTCCTCACTTAAAATTAATAGACAGGGGATATCATTGTGTCCATTTTTAGTCTTGTGTTTCTGGACTCAAGAAATAATGTGGAGAGAGGACAGATAGAAAGTATTAATATAAGCATTTGTGTTCTACATATTGCAACTGACAACAAGTAAAGGACTGAATCTACAAACTACAGAAAGGAGTTGTTCACAACTTAGATTTAAGATCCTTAGAGGTATATAGTATATCATTATTAACTATAGTCACCATGCCATGCAGCAGAGCTCAAAAACTTATTTCTCCTGTCTAACTGAAACTTTGTACCCTTTGACCATCATCTCCCAATTCCCCACAATCCCAGCCTCTGATATCCACCATTCCACTCTTTTAATCATTCCATAATATATATATATATATACACACACACAGATATATAAACATCAAATTGTAGCCCACGAATATAACTATTATTTGTCCATTCAATTTTTTTAAAAAATTAAAAAAAGATCCTCAGAGGTGAAAGCTGTCTTCTCAGCAGTTTTCCTTTAGTCTACTACAAACACAGCTGCAATAAATGTAGCTCATTTCCTAATTTGGCTATTAAAAGAAATTTGTTGCTCTAAAATGTGTTGATATGATGAATCAAAGAAGAGTAGACATACATTAGGACCTGACACTAATCTATCAAAATTTTGACTTAATTTTTCATTTGTTGAAGAAATCTAACCTAACCCCAAATATATGTAATTTCATCAAATATCAAATCCAAGCTTTGGTTATCAGTCCTATTGGAAAATGTTTCAACTAACTCTAGAGAAATGTTTCTTAATTTTGTACTTCTTTTGAGAGTTTTGCCTTATTCAAAAATGTTAACTCCAGTGAAGCCAAATTATGTAAAGCCCTTTTATAATTTTTCGATTGAAAGTTATTAAGACATTTTGAATATTTTTATTTTATAATGTTTGGAAATATTTAAATCATTTATAAGTGGCGTCTCTAATATTGTATTATTTAATGAAAATAGAACTTAGTTTTCCTGATAGAAAAGTGTCACCCTTCAAGTGACATACAAAAAAAAAAAAATCTATTTTCAAAGTTTCATATTAGTGTTAAAATCTTTTAGAAAGCCAGAGGCAACTATTTTAATTCTTTAAAATGAATTTATTCTCATCTATACCTCTGAGGAACACTATATAAATGGAAATTACTTAGACTTCAGACAGTGTACAATGCTTTAACAGTTGCAGAGCAAAGTGAGAGTAAGTGCTGAGTAGGAAAGTCTATATGGGTTGTGCGGCAAAACTAAAATAGCAGTGGAGTTTAAAATCAGAAATTAATACTGCGTGATTGTGTTATCTTATCCAGGCCTGCCAAGCATATGGAGAATATGGGTTTAGAATTTGGATAGTTAGTGTACTTTAGGGTTGGGTTTTGCCCTACTTGACATTGGCAATGAGTCAATGAAGTTTACCATTGAAATAGAGTTATTGTAAATGTGATGGACTATGGAATGTAAGCAAATAAGGACAGGAGTAAAGAGTGGTCAATGCCGATCAACAGATCAAGAGAAGTTCAAGGACCTAGAAGAATGAATAAGATTTAGTGAGGTTAGTAAGTAGGGTACAATGGAAATAAGAGTGAGAGTAGGTAGTAAGTTTCTTGAATTTAAAATATCGGAGGTAGAACAGTTGTCAATGATGGTAAGAAATCACATAGCTATGGAAATTGAAGAATTTGAAGATCAAATAACTCAAAAGGCTGGGATATAGGGATATTTATCTGCATGAAGGTTTGAATTCACTCACGTTGATACCAACTATTGGGCTAGGAAAGCAGATTTTATTTTTAGGTGATAAACTCATCATTAAATGAGAAGCTCTAGCCAGTATATCACTGAAGAAAAAGAATTCATTTAGATAGATGCCATAAATCTTAAATATAACCAACTGGAAACTATTGAAGCTTGAGGTATACACGATATTTGTTTAGAAAAGGTTGTTCTGGCTTTGGTTGGGCGCAAATGCAGAGTGGCTACCATAGTACTGTGAAAATTTGGAGGAGTTTGTTAACTACATTTAGGAAGCAATAGCCGCTAAATAATCTGAAGTGAATTAATTTTATGAAGTGTTGAGTCTAAAAGATAAAGAGGTGTGATGTTTTGTGGATTATCTCAAAATGAAGCACCATTTCATGCTCTATTTGTTTGTTAGAACTAATCCGTTCTATTTGACTTCAGACTAGAGTGTCAACTGGTGTGTACTGGAAAACAGCCAAAGAACAAAATTAGTTGGTGCTCCCATAATCTGGAGGCAGTAATAAAAGTGTAGGTATTCACTAGAGCTCTTCTAAATTCAATGGATTAAAATGTAAATATCTCTCCATATATGTATTTATAAAATCTCTCTTTTCATAGACTTTTATGTATGTATACATAATATATACATAATTTAATATATATTGCTTATTATGCATAGCTGATCATTTCTGCTGATATCACACTGAGTTTATCTGAACTTTGGCATACAGAATTTGTAAGACATGCTACAAATCTTTTAAATAGTTCATGCATGGAGCACAGTGCAACATGTATAACATACAGGAGTGTTTTTAAATCCAAAAATTACTCTACACCACTGATATTTAAGGCATAAATACATTACTTTTCCTTTTCTCCTAAATCATGGGTTTCCCATTACATGGACTTATGCTTCCATAACTACTTCTTTTAATTCAACGATGTTTAATTTTTTCAAACACATAAAGGCCTCACACTTGATCTGTCAAGGATAAAGAAATTTATATATCAATATTGATATATAAGAGCTACCTCTTATGTGGATTCTTTGGTAGAAGGATTTCAACGGTGGTAGATGCAGTGAAATCAATAAAGGGCAGAAAAAAGATTCCTTTAACAAACTAGGAAATGGTAAAAATATATATCTTAAAGCAGAATTAATACTTGATATCCTGAACTCCTGCCCTATGGAGGTGCACTACTTATATAATAAATCTTTGGTTGAGGAGGTCAGAAAACTTGGGAATAGCTTCAAAATCTATTTTCCACTGATAGTAAAGATGATGGCTAGAGTGTGAGTGACATGATACTCCCAGGCTTATGTGTGAAAATTCAAAGCAATAAGCCAATATCCTAGACTTATCCTGAAGAATATTTAAGCACCTTTTAAAATAGTATTATGGGCAATAAGGGGTAGACAGGTTAAGATTTTGCAAATGTATTAGAATGAGTATAAGGAAAGTACCATCTAAAGGGAAGAAAATTCTCAAATCAACTATCACTAAGAGTAATAAATCTATTAGCTCCTATTGTCCTCCAGCTGAAAAGGAAAGAAGAATCTGAGTTATGAAAATAACCAAAGCGCAATAAAGGGACACTGGGAAAGCCTGCAAATTGACTAACAATGTACTTTAGCTCCAAAAATGGAAAACTATTAAGTGTATTGGTTATTTGATATTTTTGCTATTTATATTTTTTCAATCATTAATGATATGCTCAAATCCAAAGGATGATTCAGAGATTATTTTCCTTCAAATATAACCATCACTGATATAAAAAATAAAAATAAATAAATAAATAAAGAGGATAGCACAAAAGTAACAATGGAAGGAAAATAATTCAATATAAGCCTACAGAAGAAACAGTAGAAATATGTATTATCTTTTAAAAATACGGTATATAAAATGATTAGAAAAACCAACCAATGATGGGTACATAGTTTGGAAACTGGAAAAAGCCCAGAAAATGGCAAAATTTAATTTTTTTCACCATCTCAATCATGTATCTTCACGTTTCAATTCAATATATAATTAACGTTGCTCATGTAAATTTGGCCGTTAGTGAATTAATCACCAAAAAATATTTCTAAAGATCTCCAGGAAGAACAGTAAAATATTTAGAAAAGTTGAATATTAGTTAGACTCAAGAATATTTATTTCTTCCTATGTGACAGTGGCTGAAATTGGGAGAAAGGGAAATGGCCTGAGTTACTGTTCTTTACTTGTGGACTAGGATGCGCTGCTGTAACTTTCTTGCAAGGCAATTAAAATCGCATGATATGATAGAATTGTCATAGGCAGAACATACATCTCAATATTTTTGTCACATGCGACATTTCGTTAAATGAATTTGCCAGAGAAAAGGCATTTTGTCAACCCAAACTGTATTAGCTCTGTGTGTGTATATATATGTGTACGTGTGTGTGTGTGTGTAGCAATCTCTTCCCACATCTGTTTAATTAATTAGTGTTTTTCCTTCTTACTTTGTACTTTGTTTATGTTGTTGGAGGTTCACAGGGAGTTAAAACAAACCTAATTACTCGCCTAACATATTTTATAACACGTGAGTGACAAATTAATACCAAAAGTTTATTTGAAACAAATATTGTATTTGGAGGCAAAATATTTGAAGGTTTTATTACAGTGGTCTAACAAATATTGAGTATTTAATGGTAGAGTTGCTCAGTAGAGTAAATTAAAGCTGGAAGTTGAAGTTGCAAATATTCACAGAGGGAATCAGTGTATAATTTTAAATTGCCTATAGCCTGGTTTAACATTTTAGCACTCAGTTGTCTTGGTAGAATCAGTTTCCTCAACACAGGTGCGTAGCAGAAGCATTATAAGGACCCTGGAGAAGTGGACTTGTCAATATTTTACAGGTTCATCTTCAACTTGTTCGCCGGATATAAATTCCATATCATGTCTCAGTGAGCTTTGCTAATAGTATAAATGAGATGTTTCCAAATACTTTGGCTTTCCTAATCACAGCTCTTAATAAAACCATAAAAGCCATTATAATTTTATAGCCCAAGGTAGAACAATTAAAAAGCGATATGCTTTACTGAGAAAATAAAAATGTTCTTTGATGAAGTTAGAGGTTAAATTTGGAGGAGTGTAGATATTTAATAAAACTGTGACATCAACATTTTAATCAAGTTAGTTGATTGCTGTCAAGATTGAAGCATAGGTTGTAAAAGTTTCCTAAACAAAATGTTTTTCTATTTTAAAAATATTTTCTAATGGATATAAATAGGTCTGTTATGTCATGGAGTAATTATTTGTGTCCTCAAACAAATTAGATAAAGATAAGGGTGTTGGCTCTAGAATTAGACTGCTTGTTTTTGCATTCTACTCGTTTCAACTACTGTGATTACTGCCCATAGAACCTCTGGTATGCTTGATAACCTCTCTGTGCTTCAGATTCCTCATCCATAAATTGTGGCTAAAAATACACTTCAAAGGGGTTAAATAAATTACTTCACTCAAGCCTGAAATAAGGAGTGTTAGCTCTTATTGTTATTGTTCGTCTATTATTACTGTTTCTTATTGAAGAAAATTAAAAGAAACTATGGTTATAAAATGTTTGGTATCACAAATTGCTTTTGAGAAGCTATTTAATCTGCTTTAAAGAGTCCTGATAATTCCTTTCTTGATTGGCAAGATTCCCTTTCATCAAAGGAAAGAAAGCAAAACAAGCAAAAATAAAATTTAAAAAATAAAAGAAACAAGTAAAATAGATATTTTATTCAAATGGTGAAATTCAGTTTACAGTCAGTTTCCCAGACAGTGCAATATAAGCATATCTTCATTTTCAGTGATAGAACTCAAAAAGCATCAATGTCTAAATAAGCCCCATACTTTAAAAAAAAGTGTTTTCCATATAAATGGAGGCTTATACATCTCTTTCAAATTTCCATACCTAAGATGAACTGGTTGTAGAAGTTGATGACATGCATACTGCAAGAATTAACTGAAGCCAAAACAGCACTCTATGAAATTCTTTGAATTTTACAATACCACCTCTTTCCTTATTCTTGCTTCTGTATATTTCCCAGTAAACTCTACTCTGTTTCCTTCTGATAAAGCTGAAAGTTATAGAGGTCTACTCAGTTATTTTAACATCACCTGTACTCTCAGAAACTACAGAATGTAATCTCAGAAGAAGTGATTCAAGCTCGCATTCTTTCAAGGCAAAAAGATGGAGTTGCATTTAACATGAGTTTTCTATAGTTTGAGATCTATGCAGTTGACTGAATTGAGCAAAAATATACATCCTTCTGCACTTGTATAGTTTAACGTTTATAAGGTTTTTCTATATTGGTTCTCTCCATAGCTATTCAAATATTTACCCCTATTTTTAAAAATATTTTTCTCACATTAAATTATTTTATCACAGAGTGACACATTTTATTTCCTATATTGATAATTGGCTACATAACCTATAAAACACTCTTGATTGACTGACCAAGTATGCTATTATATGAATCTCTCAATATCGAATAATAAAGACTCATAGCCCCAATTTTCCCTAGAAGCAGCAAATTCTTCAATAAAAAAAAAAACAACAAAAAACATGTTTATGCTTAGAGATCTACATCAAAAAATCATGCTATGACTTCTGAAGGGAAAAATTCATACATACATGTATACATACTCCAGCACTTCTCTTTCACCTGGGCAAAAATTCTAATGCAGAAAGAAAATTTTTCTTATAATTATATAATTGAATTTGTTCCCAAGTCCAGATAGTAATTGCAACCAATTTCTAACAGACCTAGTTTTTATCACTACATAGCAGATATATTTGTTTCAGCATGTCTAAAGCATTTTGCCTACTCAGTACAATAATTTTTTAGGCTCATATAGTACTGAGAGATTCCTCAAATGAAAATCAACTTTATTATTTTATAGAAATGTGCATGGCTTTGCATGTGTGTAAGGGTATATGTTCATGTGTGTGTATTATGGGAAGGGAGAACTTGTCTACATAAATGGTTTTAGAAAGCCAATTTTCACCTTTTATCACTGCCCTACTCTTTGTGATGTTTTGTTTTCTTGGTGGTTCTTTGAAAGGCATTTTCTCAGAAGAATAAGGGCCTCACACTAATTTTAAGGAAATTAATCAAATTTAGTAAAGTTCTCCATTATCTTTTATTAAACCAAGTTTTTAATCACATTGTACTAATTAGTTAATATATTCATTTATTCTAATTATGGAATACAGATACAGAAATAAAGCAGACTTCTGATTTAACTTAGTATGTAGAAAGCTGCAAGATAATGTTGTTCCTGTAATAGCAAAAAAATATCCAGGTGTTCTACAAAATAAGTTTCCTTGAGCCCATCCAAAGCAGAGGATACAATGTAACTAAGAGAAATAAATTCTAACTAATAGCTAAACAGAATGCATATCAATTCTTTCTACTAGAGTACAGGAGAAAGAGAAAGTTTCCCTAGAAGATAATGCAATCAAGTTAGGAAAAAAATGCTAATGAATTCCTAAAGGGTGAGTATGGATTAGGATATCAGATTAAAATAACTGGGAGCTCTAGACACAGATGAGTTCACTCCCACTAATAAGCTCATCTCCATATACCTCTGCAAGGTGCTAATAAAAAATATTCGAAGCAGGAAAAGAGACTAGAAAGAGCCTCCATTACTGGCAGGAGCAGACACATAGGATGTGACCAACTGCTACTTACTCAAGTGGCACAAAATATTGCCCATTTCCCCAAACTTTCCTCTTTTACAAAGCAAAAGCCTTAAACTTCTTCAGTAGGGATAGCAAAACCTCTCACAATGCCCGGGTATGCTGGGGAAGGGTAGAAGCAAAACCACCTGTCCCTAAAGGAGGAGTAGAAAACCTTCCTTTCAACTTCTAAGAACCAGCAGAGATCCATTGCTTGGGGAAAGAGCTGAACAAATGCTTTCTGCCCATGGAGGTTAGCAGGAAAATTTCTTGAACCCAGGATCAGCATTGATAAAAGGCAAAGATTTCCTATCACTGGTGGAGGCAGGAAACTCTTTCCTATCCAAGATCCAGCATAGATAAGGCAGAGATTGGCTTCCATGGGTGGGAACAGGGACAGGAAGGCAAATCTACACCTCAGAGGCTCGGAGGCCTTCTTGGTCGGTGGTGCAAGGATATAGGGTTTACTACAAACTGAGGTAGAACAGGATCACAAAGAATGCCCAGGGGAGAGCAGCTCGCCACTGGAAGAATCTGAAGACTGTGGAGTACTGAGGGTAATGATGATAACAATAACAACAAAGATAGGTCAACTACAGTCTTAGAAGTCTATGCTACATTATGTCAACTGAAAAAGTCACAACATTTATAAATTTAGCAAGGACAACTTCATTTCATAGGAAGAGTTGCAGCCTGCAGGTTGGCCATCCTGACAGGCTGATAAGCTTAGCCTCATCAGCAGAGACCAAAAGCAGGCACTTTAAAGAAGAAAGGATGAGACAGGAATTTACGCTGAATGGGTTGGGTAAGTATACATACTCAACAGGTTATAGGAGAAGCTATGAATATTCATGAAGAGGGGACGCACACATGCATGGTAAGTAAAAATGTATGTTACATATACCCCATGTTCACTTTGGGGTGGAGAGTTAACATTTACATGTACCCTGTACTTCAAAAGGTGAAGCAGGGACACAAAAGTTCTCAGTGCACAACCTCTGTAAACTGGCCAGAACCAGTCTGTGGTTGGTGGTCTCTTATCAGAAGAAAGTGCTGAAATAAGTCTCTTGTCCAATCAAAGCTGTGGTTCTGGTTTGTGGAATTGTGGAACAGAAAGGGGGGCAGGGAGGAGGGTGATGTCACTCAGCATCTGGTGGTCTGTGAGTTGCAATTGCCTGCCATGGCCTTAGGTCTTATTTATAATTTGGTATCCTATTGCCACAAAGAGTTTGTTCCATCTGTCTTATGATCTCTATTTTACCGGTAACAACCACAAACATAGCAACAAAAAGCAACATGACACATATTTTTTATCTCACAACTTCTGTGGGTCAAGAGTCTGGAAATGACTTAGCTGGGTCATCTTCAAAGCTAAAATCAAGGTGTCAGCCCAAGATGGGTACTCATCTGAAGGCTGAGCTGATGATTTTTTATAAAGTTAAACATGTCCTTACTATATGAACCAGTAATCTTACCCTTAGGTGCTTACCCAAGAGGAAAGAAAACATATATCAACACTATGTATTTGTACATCAATGTCGACAGCAGCTTTATTTCAGTAGCCAAACTTTAAAAAAACCCAAATGTCTGTAAAGAAATTTTGGTATGTTCATACAATACAATGGGTTATTAATCAGCAATAAAAATAAATGAATTATTGATAAATGACACATTATGGTGACTCTCAAAATCATTTTACAAACCAAAAGGAGCCAGACACAAAAGGTTATATCCTCTATGATTTAGTGCATATGATATCCTGGAAAAGGATAAGAATATAAAATCAGATTATCAGGTAAGTATTACCAGGAGCTACAGTCAGGGAGAAAACAGGGAAACTGCACAAGGGAAACTGGGAGTGATGGAAATATTGTATTGCTCAGTTGTGTTGTGATTACACAAATGCACACAGTGGTTAAAATTCATCAATCCGTATACCTAAAAAGGATAAATTTTATTGTAATCTACTTAATTTATATTTCAGTAAACTTCAATTAAATAAAATGAAAGAAAATAAGCAGAAAATTTATGACATTTTTAGCATTTCTAATATCATCTTATTCTACCATTTGTGAAATTAATAAATTTATCTTTATTGTCTTATTAACAGTCTATGTGTATTGGTTATCTATTCCTGTATAACAAATTATTACATATTTAGCAGCTTAAAACAGCATACATTTTTTTACTTCATGGTTTCTGTAATTCAGTTTCTGTCCGAGCAGAGCTCAACTGGGTCCTCCGCTTCAGGGTCTCTCACAAGAATGTAATTAAGGATTCAGGGTTGAAGGCCCAGCCGGATGAGGATCCATGTCCAAGTCTGCGTTGTCGTTGGCAGGATTCAATTCTTAGAGGGTTGTTAGACAGGAGGCATCAGTTTCTTGCTGGCTGTTGCCTAGTGGAGGCCCTTAGTTCCTTGCCATGTGGGCCTTCCCACTATGGTAGATTGCCTTATGACAGAAGGCACAAAAGTAATGACAGAAGTGACATCCCATCACCTATTTTGCAGTGTTGCATTGACTAGAAAGAAGTCACATGTCCTACCCACAAGTGAGGGGTAGGGATGACATAAAGGTGTGAGTGCCAGGAGGTGGACACCCATGAGGGCTGTGTCAAAAGTTAACTGCCACACAAAGTTTCAATGTAATGGGTACATTTGTATACATAATATTTATTAATAGAAATTTGGTAGCTAAAGTACATAATGATAATTGGCATATTAGATAAAAATTAAATTAAAAGTATTTCCTCTATTACATATTTTGTTTCATATTTTAATTTCTCGGAAATAAATGCTAGGAAATCAATTGTTTACCTATGGGTCTCATTACAATCATTATGATATCGATTTGAAAAAAAACACTAACAGATAGAGTGCTTGACATAACCCATGAACAAGAAAATATACCAAGTACGAACAGAAAGAGATCTTCTGATGGTTCTTTAAGCCATGAAAAAGACCTTGCTAAAGTAATTGAGCTCCAAGAAATCGTAAGTAAGCAGTCAAGGGAGCAGAGCCAGATGTAAGAGCACCTGGCTGCTTTCCCCAGTTATATGACAGAGCCGGAAGAGGATCATGACACTGCTAGAAAAGATCTCATCAAATCTGAAGAATTGAACACGAAATTTCAACGAGATGTCGGTGAAGCCATGACCCAAAAGGAAGACATAAAAGAATCAATACTCTTGAAAAACACTACCTCGCTGCATAGCGTGAAGCCACATCTGTACATGACCTCAATGACAAACTTGAAAATGAAATTGCAAATAACGATGCTGTGCACGGACAGATTTAAGATAAAAACTGTTAGTTACAAGAACGCCAGGAATTGGCAAAGCAGTGGCGGTAGCGGACTTTGAGGGAAGCCAAGACGCTCCCCGAGGTGGAGGCAGAGCTGGAGGGTGGCATCTCTTTCCAAGGCCAAAGAGAGACATGGCAACATTGAAGAAAGGTCACAACAGATGGAAGCACAGTTGGAGGAGAAGAATCAAGAACTCCAGCACTTGCCAGCTTCCAGAGAAGAGGTTTGAGATGAAAAGACAACGATAAAATATGAAACCTCCGCGGCTGCCTCCCCGAGGTCCGCCTCCACCCCACCGCGCTAGACCGGCTGCATAAAGGAGCATTGCAAACAGGAGGATATCAAGGACATTGCAAACAGGAGGATATCAAGGACATTGCAAACAGGAGGGTATCAAGGACATTGCAAACAGGAGGGTATCAAGGACATTGCAAACAGGAGGGTATCAAGGACATGAGAAGCCCCGTAGGCTCCCGGGATGGTCCCGTGAGTAATCCCAGAAGTAGCAAGAGAAGCCAAGACTCAATGCACGAAGCCCCAAAGAAGAAGGGTATCGAGTCCTCTATTGGCCACTTGTTTGGCAAGAAAAGAAAACGGCCGACTTGGACCAACTGACCAAGAAGCATTAGAGGAAGCTGGTATTTCAGAGACTCGTATCTCAGGATGCCTTGGGACCTAGCAAGTTGGGAGGACAGGCTGAAAAAATCGTAAACGTCAAGACCAGTATGAATTGCTCGAGGAAGTCCAAAGACAAGGTTTACGTCTAGCCCGGTGAGATGCGCCAACGGTCCTCGTTCAGCTGGCGCTCTGGGCGGGGGTGCCACCAGGTAGGTCGCCGCTTTTTGCCCGGCGAACATGAAAGGCGGAGCCGTCTGGTCGGCCGTGTCCGGCAGGGCGATCAGCGTTAGCAACTCCTGCGCAGGCTGAAGCTGCGGCCACAGAGCATGATGCTGACGAGCCCCTCTGCCTTCGCCACGTCCCGGACGACCACTGGAAATGCGCGGCTAACACGCGAAGAGAAAAGAATTCTCCAACCTGGCCGCGAACAACTCTCGCCTACCGGGACGTGAGCCACAAGACGCCTGGCAGCCGGCGGCTCCCAGTCCGGGCCTTGCTCAGTAGCGCAGCCAGTTCTCGGAGGGCCTTGCGGATGCTCGGATGCTGGTCTTCTTGACACACAGACCTTCGAGGGCAACTAAAGATGGTTAACAGCTCGCACAGAAAGAGTTTCCAGTGTGGAAGGACGTTCCTGCGAAGGTGAAATTATGACCGCAAAGAACTGGAAAGAAAAAGAGAAGAAAGTCAGAATGAAATAAAAAATGTGCTTGTTTGGAGCAAAATATCGAGTGATTAGCTGGATCCTGTCTCTTGGTCTCAAAGCATAAGCAAACAGTCTCACCGAGAGTGGCGTCCACGGTGCACTTCTGGCCTTAGATGAAACCCTCGATTTCAACGCACTGGAGTTGCTGTTACAGATCCCGACGCAGAACACGCAGGCTCGTGCTATCTTGGAAAGAGAGTTTAACAACCTTTTGGTCATGGAGACTGATAGAAGGTTCTATGATGATGATGATAAAAGCTTTAGGAGAGACCTTCATGGAGAAAAATGTTTAGACCAAAGGACATTCATGGCTTAGCTGTTGGGTCAGCTGAGACTCTCCCCGCAAACTTCTGGCTTTCTTGTATGTCTGCACCCTCTATGCAGCCAAAAAACGGATGGCAGTGTATCAGAAACCCAGAGGGTGGATTCTGCTACAGTCAGGACTTACTCCTGCTAAATCCTCCTGTTGTTTACCCATTACCCACACTACTTCTACAGATGATTATGTAGCATTTTGAATCCAATAAAAACTGCATTTTAGAATTCAGTGGAATCTTTAATCTCTTAATAGTCGTTATATGGATCCTGAGATAGTTTATTACAGAGTTTTTAATTAGTGAAAAATTCATGAATACCATAGAAAAATATTTTAGAATTTAATGTTTCTTACATTTATGTAAATTTATGATTCTTCATTTATATAGTTACTTACTTTTCATATATATCCAGGCTATAAATATCCTTTCAAATCAGTTCATGTTTTTATAGCCTAATTTTAGTCTTTCAAATGAATGTACTGTAACGTTCATATGTATAAATCCTATAAATAAATACAGGACTTTTGTAAATAAGAAGAAAGGAAGAAAGCTATATCTTTGAAGCCAATAGTAATATCTGTCATATTTGTATTCCTGCTTTGGCTAAAAATGTAGCATATGATTTTAATTATTGTCTAGTTAAAGACATCTTCAAGAATTTCACTAGCTAATTTCTTTCTTTCTTTCTTTCTTCCTTCTTTCTTTCTTCCTTTCTTCTTCCTTTCTTCTTCTCTTTCTTTCTTTCTTTCTTTCTTTCTTTCTTTCTTTCTTTCTTTCTTTCTTTCTTTCTTTCTTTCTTTCTTTCTTTCTTTCTTTCTTTTCTTTCTTTCTTTTCTTCACAGAGTCTTACTTGGTTGTCCTAGGCTGGAGTGCAGAGGCACTATCACAGCTCACTGCA
>CAUYRB010097880.1:0-14674 GCA_963574695.1 Propithecus perrieri | reverse complement strand
GCTCTTGCTCAGGCTGGTCTCGAACTCCTGAGCTCAAACGATCCGCCCGCCTTGGCCTCCCAGAGTGCTAGGATTACAGGCGTGAGCCACCGCGCCCGGCCATAAATGCATTTTTATTAGTATATTGAGTCCAAAGATATGTCTCCAATAATATGCAAGTGTTAGGAATAACAGAAGACAGAGCATTTGCATTCTATCCAACACCCCCCCCACACACACACACACATACTTTTTTTAATCTACACAGAGGTCAAATTATCTCTTCAGTCATGGTGCAGATATCTAATCTAGTCAAGACAATTTTTTAGTTGCAAGGAAAAGAATCCCAAATGAGCTCGTGTGAAATGAGCGTTGGTGAGGAAATTGAGAACTCACGAAATCTAGGGACAGGACGACTGGTTGTCCTGAACTGCACAGGGCCTGGGAAGCTGGAAGGACCTGAAGAGCTTCCCTCCCTCTTCCTTTCCTTCTCAGGAGCCACGTGGCTTCTCCTCTGGATTACCTCTGCCTGTTTGCTCTGGTCTTCTTTCTGTAAACCTACTTTCTCCTCTCACTCATCCTATTCAACATGGATATAAAAGCAGCACCCAGCTCACCTCGCTGCCAAATCTCTGGATATCTGTAGGTGCAAATCCTTCAGAGAGAAAACCTGATTGGTCATTGCGTAGCCAGAGTGTTAGCTGGCGTTGATATGTATGTCCATCCCTGCACCAGTTTTGTGTAACCCAGCATGAGAGCCAGAGCGGTTCTGACCTTTTCAGTGTCCGAGATGAGAAAGGCAACGGCATCTGTTTTCCACACCCAGCCCTGGATGATTCAGCTCTTCCCCCAGATTAGCTTCCACCCCTGCCCCCTCTATTCTGTTCTCTGTGAAGCATCCAATTAAGCTTCTAAAACAGCCCTCTCTGAAATCCTTCCAATGGCTTGTCATTGCCCAGTAGGGTGAAAAACAGACTTTAGACATGGTCTTTGTACGCCTGAAAATCTACACCATGCCCATCTATCTCTATAGCTTCATGTTTCCTCATTTGCTCTCTAAATTCCAATTGTATTTGGTTTCTTTCAGTTCTTTAAAGATTCCCTTTCTGTTTACCCTGGATGCTATCTCATATGTTTACCATATGCCTGCCTATAATGCTCTTCTCGCCATCTTTCACCCAAATAACTCTTTCCTATCTGTATTAGTTATCTATGGCTGCATAACAAATTACTCCCAAGCTTAGCAGCTTAAAGCAACAAAATTTATTATTTCCTAGCTTCCATGGGTCGGAAATCCAGGTACGGCCTAAGTGCTTCTGGATCAAGGTCTCTCATGAGATTGCAGTCAGGCTATTGGCCAGGATTGAAGACTCACTCACCTGATGTTGAAGGATCTGCTTCCAAGTTCACTCACCTGGTGGTTGACATGTGTGAGTTCTTTATAGGTTGTTAGACTGAGGACATGCCACAGTGGCCCTCCATAGGGCTAATCACAACACAGCAGTGTCCTTCTCCTGGCATGAACAATCTAAGAAAGAAAGGGGGAATGCCCTGGATCAAAGCCACAGACTCTTTGTAATCTAATTTTGGAAGTGAAATTCCATCACTTCTTCCCCCTATCTGTGAGTTAGAAACAAGTCAGTAAGTCCAGACACTCAAGGAGAGGGGACTACACAAGGGCTGAATATTGGGAAGCAGGATCGTTGGGATCCCACCATCTTGCCCATCACGCTGTCTTTCAGATCTCAGCTCACACATTACTTCCTCCAGGTAGCATTCTTCAGAGAGCAAAATCCGACCTCCTGCCACCACCATCTAGGTAGTTTCCCCTGTTAAATTCTCCTGTAGCACCCTGGATAGCTCTGTAACATTGCAACCACTTGTTACTGTACTACATAGTATAACATTGAACAGTTACAATGTGTTTTACTTATTTTATCTTAGTTCTTTGTCTGCCAACTCACTTTGTTGTTTGTTTTTTTTTGTTTTTGTTTTTGTTTTTGAGACAGAGTCTTACTTTGTTGCCCTGGCTAGAGTGCTGTGGCATCAACCTAGCTCACAACCTCAAACTCCTGGGCTCAAGCGATCCTTCTGCCTCAGCCTCTCCAGTAGCTGGGACTACAGGCATGTGCCACTATGCCTGACTAACTTTTATATATATATATATATATATATAATATATATATATATATATATATTTAGTTTTCCAGCAAATTTCTTTCCATTTTTAGTAGAGACGGGGTCTCACTCTTGCTCAGGCTGGTCTCGAACTCCTGAGTTCAAATGATCCTCCCACCTCAGCCTCCCAGAGTGCTAGGATTACAGGCGTGAGCCACCCTGCCCGGCCTCACTTTGTTGTTAATGCTGAAGTATTTTCAAGTAAATTATAGACATCATAATATTCCATCCCTAAATAGTTCAGAATGTATATCTTTTTATAAGAAAAGCCCACAGTTTTTCTACATAGCAAAAATAATATTTTCATACTTAACAAAATTATCAGTAGTACCAAATCCATATTTAAATTTTCCCAACTGTTCTCAAATCATCCTTTCCAGCTGGTTTGGCCAAATCCAGATCCAATTCAGAATCAAGTGATACATCTGGTTGCTATGTCTCTTAAGAGACTTTTAACATAGAATAGTACCTTTTATCGTGATACTTGCTTTTTTTTTTTTTTTTAAGATGGAGTTTTACTCTGTCGCCCAGGCTAGAGTGTCATGGTGTCAGCCAACCTCAAACTCCTGAGTTCAAGGGATCCTCCTGCCTCAGCCTCCCAAGTAGCTGGGACTATAGGCACACACCAATGCATCGGCTATTTTTTTCTATTTTTAGTTGGCCAGCTAATTTTTTTTTTCTACTTTTAGTAGACATGGGGGTCTTGCTCTTGCTCAGGCTGGTCTTGAACTCCTGACCTGAAGCAATCCTCCTGCCTCAGCCTCCCAGAATACTAGGATTACAGGCGTGCGCCACCATGCCCGGCCTGATACTGACTTTCTAAAAAGCAGACCAGTTTCATCTTCTGGATCTGTCGGACTGCTACTTCTAACCCTTGTATTTCTTGTAAGCAGGAAGATAGATATGAATATTTGATCAGATTTAAATTGAACATTTTTATCAACAGAACTTCATAGGTAGTGCTGTGTATTTCTTTTTGTGTTTTTTTTTTTTTCTGTTTTTTGAGACAGAGTCTCACTCTGTTGCCCCGGCTAGAGTGCCGTGGCATCAGCTCACAGCAACCTCAAACTCCTGGGCTCAAGCGATCCTACTGCCTCAGCCTCCTGAGTAGCTGGGACTACAGGTATGCACCACCATGCCTGGCTAATTTTTCTATACATTTTTGGTTGTCCAGATAATTTCTTTCTATTTTTTTTTTTAGTAGAAACGGGATCTCGCTCTTGGTCAGGCTGGTCTCGAACTCCTGAGCTCAAATGATCCACCCGTCTCGGCCTCCCAGAGTGCTAGGATTATAGGCTTGAGCCACCGCACCCAGCCTGTGTATTTCAATTGTATCACATCAAGAGACACATGAATATCTGGTTGTCCCACCCTAAGTGACGCTAAGATTAACACTGAGTTAAAGGTAATGACAGCTCAATCCTTCCATTGTAACCACAATATTATCTGCATGATATTACTTTGGCTTCATACAAATGTCTGGTTCCCTATCAATAGGGTGACCCTATAATTTATTATCCAGACCATCACATTTGAGACTGAAAGGGGCACTGTTAATAATTACACTTGAAGAATAGTCATAAACTAGGACCATCTCAGGCAAAATGGGATAAATGGTCAACCTACCTGTCAACCATTAACCTAATGGTTTAATGGTTTTATCCTTTCCTGAATCAATACTTTCCTTAGGGGTGACAAACTAATGATTTTCTAATTATATGTTACCTTCTACATTTACTACCTGACAGTCTTCTGTAAATTAGAGATTTCCTTCAATAACAGAGGTTATTTCATTACCCTAAAGTACAGTTTCTTTTTTAAAAGTGGATAAATGCTTAATTCTTTTCCTTTATTAATCAATTTTAAAAATAAAAAGATGGTTTGATAACCATCTCAACTGGAGATAAATGAGTGTTTCTGATTTCCTCTTTCTTTAAGTATTATCAAGGACTCATGGATTTTCAATAGATTAAATGTTTCAATCAACTACAATCATTTTCATGCTCAAATTTCCAAACATTATCCATTTACTCTTCACAATAATCATCTAAATAAAGTATTACTACTATCTCCTTTTTATATATGAAGAAACTGAGACAAAGAGAAATTAAGCAACTAAGAACTAAGTAGCTAAGAAGTTAAGTAACTAAGGTTACCTAGATAGTAAGTTCAATGTCCAGTTGAATATGGACTCCAAGAGAGTAGGGAATGTGTTCATGTTTCTTAATCACTGCTTCCCCTGAATGTAGCTGAGTGCCAATCAATAAATAAATCAATGGACAAATGAATTAATTGATTATCATTTCTAGTTGATACCAAAAACATTCTAATACTTACTGAATACTTTCGGATGAAATAATATATTATCTGGGATTAGCTTCAAAAGACACGAGAGTGGGAGGCAGGAAGGGTAGGGTGAGCGTGTGGGGTGGGGGGAGGTGGTTATAGATTTAAAAGGTATAATTGACTATATTTTGATACTTTTTGAAGCTAGGTGATGGGTAGATGAACGTTTATGATACTATTCTCTCTACTTCTTAATATTTGAAATTTTCCATTAATAAAATATCCTAGGCCCTTGAAACATTAAAATGTAAAGAGCATTTTATGCAGAATACTGCATAAAAGTATTTAAACTGATATACAGCAAAATGTATGTGCTTACATTATTAGTCTATAGTCTAACAGCAGCTAAGGAAGTAAAGATTAATCATAATACCAGCTATTCCAACACAAGCTGAGTTAGATACACAAAGAATAAGAGCATCTTCATAAAGCACATTATGATAACACAAATCTCATGTCTGACTTTATATTGGAAAGCTGACAATGATGGCAGAGGTCATTTTGTTTTAAATGCGAAAATTTATAGAAAATCCGATGACCACAAAAAGGAGGGAGAGAAAAACCTTCTTCTAGAAGAAAGCATTACCTACAAGAGAAGGAATTATCCAAGTTGACCAAGTTGAGGAGCCAGATAAAAAGATATGCCAGGTCACAAAACGTGCTGGGGTTCAAGTAGATACCCATTAAAAATATTGTTTCTAATAGATGTAGGAGAAATTAGAAAAATAGAAAAAACTCACTATTAGAACAACCACAGTAACAATTGCTACAGGCAAAAAATACCGACAAACGCTAAAATTAGTGGACAAAACTTTAAGGAGAAACAGGATGTTTCATAGCCTCAAAACATCTCCACCCGAAGTTTATAAAATACTGTGGTGGTTTTAACATAAGTCGAAAAATTCTTTGATACTCCTCCTGTCAAGTGTGGGGACCAGATGTCAGGCCCGAGTTCCCTGGCTCTTGGTTCCCAGTACCGAAGAATGGTTATTGGTACCAAGTCGACAGAGCAAAGGAGCAGACCAAGCAGATGCAAGCAAGCAGAGTGCCGAAGTTTGTTAAAGCATAGTACATCCTAGAGAAGGATGGGTCAACCCCTGAGCGTGGAGGAGACCCAAGTTTAACAAGATTTTCCCTGCTATGCCGATTCCCTAATTTTATCTTAAGTGGGGGGCCGAATATTCATGTTTTTTCTTGGAAAGGAGTAGAAAATTCCCAGAACTAGGAACCCTCCCTATTTTTAACCTTATAAGGCAATTTCCAGGGGTTGCCATGGTATTTGTAAACTGTCCTGGTGCTGGTGGGTGTGATTTTTACTATGGTAATGAGGGTAGGTCACGTGAGGGTACCATTAACTTATTTGTACGCATGCTCCAAAGACCCTCATTGTGGCCTTGATCGTATCTCCACTTTGTGGCCTTTCTACCTCTTTCTGGTTGGTCAGTCCTTGGAGACCAAACAGCTGTTCAGTCCTTGGAAGCCCCTTGACATGTCATCTGTTCTTTTTTAGAAGTCCCCTCTGGTCAATTTGTTCCTCCTATTATAGACGAAGCAACTCCTTGTGTGATGTGCTCCTCAGTGGACACCCCCTAGACAAAGCATCTGTTCCCCTTCCTCCTTGTCCCAACCTAACACCCCCTCCAGAAGATGGATGTTAATTCCCCTTTCCTTGAGTGTGGGTTAGACTTAGTGACTGGCTTCTAACCAAAAGAGTTGACACTTACAGTGGAGAAAGCTGGCACCCCCCATCTTAAACAAGTGATGGAGGATAATATCACCAGTGATGGCATGCACCCCTGACACGGTGTGATGAAGAGGGCACGTCACCTCTGTGGTGTTCTTTCCCAAATCCACAGCCTCAGGCTAAACTTGAAGAAACATGAAACAAATCCAAATTGAGGGACACTCTACAAAATGCCTGATCAATACCCTTCAAAAGTATCAAGCTCATGAAAAATAAAGACTAAGAAACTGTCACAGCTTTAAGGCAACATAGGAGATATGACAATTAAATGTAATGAGGTGTCCTGGATTACATCCTGGAACAGAAAAAACCACCAGTGGGGAAAAACTAAGGAAATCAAAGAAAGTTTATTGTTAGTGAATATCATATTTCTTCATGTTGAACAATGCACCATGGTTCTATAACATGTTAATGTTAAGGGAAGCTGGGTGTGGAGTATTTCTGTACTAACCTTGTAACTCTTCTGTAAATCCAAAATTATTTCAAAATAACAAGTTTTTTAAAGTTTAAGTGTTCGCAGAGCTAGTTCTCGAAGATGCTAAGTACTGAGGGTGGAAACCACAGCCACGCTATGATGTATGCCTCAGTTTGTCCATCTATAAAATGGGAGGATCAGACAAGATGCTCATCCAGTGGTAAGGGTAAGCAGTGTGCAACGGTGCACAGAGGCATCCCCAGAAAAACCTCAGCTATGTGAGTGCCAAGAGAGCTCTCAAGCCACCCTTGACCTTGAGAAATACAAGTGGTTAAGGATTGTACTCCTAGTTTTACAGTCCCCCACATAGCTTTAGTTGGCAAAATGAGACTGGAACCAAAGTCAATAACACACACATTAAACTGAGCACTTAAAGAAAATCATCTTCATAAACAGAATGTCAGTTTATTAATTTACAAAGAGAATCACAACTGTCATGTGGACCAAATGTTCCTGTCCTCCCTGTGGGCAAACTACATAGCAAGCAAAATCATCAAAAAGCAGCTCAAGGAGATTGGAAGCAGAACAAGGGCAGTAAGTGGTTTGATTTGAATTTTTAATAGCTTTGGGCCATGATAGCCTGATAATTCACTATTCCAAATAGAGATATACCTTCCACTGGGATCGTCTGTGCCTGCCCTTGCATTGGAGAACCCTCTACCCTACCTAAGAACCTCTTCCTTGCTTATATAGGTAAGCCTACCTCTCCAGCTAGAAGGAAAAAAAAAAAAGAAATGTGTTCTTTTCTGTTGTGCTTTACACAAAACAAAGAGAGGGAGTTATTTGTATTATGAGCACCATTGGTCAACAGACAATGAATGGTTAGTAAACTCATGGATTTGCAAACCCTTAAGGCAATTTCATGGACCACCTGGGATCTGTAAACCCACAGATTAGAGTACACTGTTCTAGGATGATCACCTATGTTTGTTTCTACAACCTTTTCCCAGTAAGATACCATAGGACTATTTAAGTTTCCACTTACTAAACAATGATCACATTCTCTAAGATCACCTTAATTCGTATTTTTCCTGAAATAACCAACCACACATTTGCAATCTCTTCATTTATTAACATAGATGACTGTATCTAAGTAGACTCTATGTACATTTTACTCTCAGGAAACTTTGAATTTGTCCCAGAACAATTAACGACACATTTATAGTATCTTGGCTTATTAACATAAATAGTTAATCAAATCCGTTGTGTGAAGTCAATGCTATTTCTTTTATTGCATTTTTTTGGGGGGTTGGGAGGTTGGTAGGGAGATTCTCTTTTACCCTCTTGTATCAACAACTATCTCTTTTATGGTTCATTCCAGTTCCAAAATCCTACTATTAATATTTTTCTGTTCTCAAAATTGAAAACAATATATTATAACACTAAAATTTCATGAATATTACATAAAGGCAATAGCTAAGACCCTAACTCTATTATAATGCAATTGTTTCGTACATTTTCTTTCGTATACAATTTCCCAAATAACCACCTTGAGAAGTCACAAAAGCTATCGATGGAAGAGCTGAAAGAATCTTTGAGATATCCTGTCTAACGTTGTTTGTCTACAGATGAGGGATAGAGACAGTGAGAGTTTAACTTTTAGCTTTCTCATGATATCACAAGTACAGTCAGTGCAGACACAGAACTAGGACCCAGGTCTTTCAACATTGTGCTTCCTCAATTAAATTTGACTGAAAGCCTTATCTGCTTCTTGCAGTTAACAAAACTCAACACCAGCAGTGTATCATTAAGCATCACACCAGTCTCAGGACATGGGGTGAGGAAATAATTTTTTTATTGCCATAGCAATAACTCAGTATTTGAAAAGTTAGTTGGGCCGGGTGCAATGGTTCATGCTTGTAATCCTAGCACTCTGGGAGGCCGAGGAGGGAGGATCACTTGAGCTCAGGAGTTTGAGACCAGCCTAAGCAAAAACCAGACCCCAACTCTACTAAAAATAGAAAAAATTAGCCTGGCATGGTGGTGGCACACACCTGTAGTCCCAGCAACTCGGGAGGCTGAGGCAGGAGGATCACTTGAGCCCAGAAGTTGGAGGTTGCTGTGAGCTAGGCTGACACCACAGCACTCTAGCCCAGGTGACAAAGAGACTCTGTCTGAAAAAAAAAAAAAAATAACTTTAATAAACAAAAAAAATTAATAGCAAAAATGGAAAAAATGTATAAAAAATTGGTCCCAAAATTTATTGGTATTTATTATTTTTTAGGGTTTATTATTTATTGAGTTTATTGGAATTAATTGGGGTTATTGGTGTTTGCTCCTAAAAATGCTCTCTTAATGAGCATGCAACAATGTTGATATAATTTTGATTCAATGCCAAAATGTCATTAAGGGTTCAAGGGATTGGGGTCAGGATGGGGGTATGGATCAGGATGGGGGGCATGTAGAAGAGAAGTTAGGGGAGAACAAAAGGCAGAGCAGCGTTAGAACTGGAGCAGCATGCAGATATCCCTGTGCTATCAGGAATCTCATGTAGTCAGTTGCAGTAGTTCACACCTGTAATCCCGGTGACTCAGGAGACTGAGGCAGGAGGATTGCTTGAGGCCAAGAGTTCGAGTCCAGCCTGGACAACATAGTGAGACCCCCCCATCTTTAAAAAACAAAATAAAATAAAAAATAGATGAATAAATAAAAAAGGAATCTCATGTTATCCCAGCTGATGCACCACCAGAGCAGAGCAGTGCAGCAGACAGTCTTAAGAATCAGGCCGACTTGAGTTGAAAAAAAGTTCACCGCTCACTAGCTATGTCACCCTGCAAAAGTCACCACTTCCCCAAGCCTCAGATTCCTCATCTGAACATGGGCATCACAATAGAACTCACCTCACCAGGTTGTTACGAGGACCACTTGAGATAATACCCTTGGCAGGTACGTGGCATACTGTCAACATTTAATATAGATGTTGGCCACATGATTTATCATTGTTCTACTCCTTAAACGTGTATGTGCACACAGAAGAAGTTGTCATCTAGCTGGCTGTCAGCTAAACGTGTAACTCCTTCTGGGAGGGGTCTTCGTATTGTATTTCTTTGCCCCCAGCCTAGTTTCCATGACCTCAGCACAATGCCGTGCTTATCACAGGATCCCAGTGATTTTTAGCTGAATGTTGAGTGCATATTAAGGAGAGAGAAATAAAAAGGGAGAGAGAAAGGGGTTGAGGGCCAGGGCCGTTAGACATATGGGGTGCACGAAAGGACCGCAGACAGATGGTGAGCAGGGGAGCGGCTCAAGGCAGAGAGAACACCTGGGCTGTGTACTAATTAGCTGACAGGTGGGTCGAGGATTGGAAAAGGTGGGAAACAGCGTGTTGTTTATTCCCCAGAATCAGAGGCTGCCTGAGGCCAGGTTCTGGCTGAGTTCTTACAAGTTCAGAGTGAGCTCCACTTCACCTTGAAGGAACCCGGGGCCAGGCGAAGGGAAGCTCTGCTGACAGATTTGATAACTGGACCTTTCACAAAAGGCCCTGAGCCACTTTGGCCTCAGCCAGCACTCCACTTCCTCCAGGCATATCTTCTTCCCGGAAACTAAAATACAGCTTGGAAAGACAGCCCCGTGCCCTCACTGTCGCTGTGGCTTCCTCAAGCCATGACACGCTCTCTCTTTTATGAGCCTGCGGGGCTGTAATTCTCATCACCTGACATTTATGGGAGGCTTTGTATTAGCAAAAGGCTTCACAGCCATTCTCATGAGGGATGACTCCCTGAGCCCTGTCCGGGGTAATCACCCGGACTGAGCAGAAGGAAAAGACAGCACGGTGCACAGGAAAATGGCCTGCAAGGAGCCAGGAAGGGAGCTTGCAGGTGCTGCTGCTCTTCAAGTGCATGTCAGGGCTGATTTTCTTGCCCTTGCAACCTCGCCAGTGCTTACTCCCTCTCACTGTCCTCCACATCCAACCCACCAGCGGGTCCTGAAGGTGAAAGCCCAGAGGCACCTCAAATCTATCCATTTCTGCCCATCTCCCCGGCCTGAGTCACACACAGCACTGCCCGGCTCTGGCTCCTCCTGTCGGTCTGCCCCTCCATCCAGCATCCACACAGGAAACAGAGTAATCCTCTAGATGCTTATATATTTATTTAATGGATGCACTTTTTTTTTTTTTTTGAGACAGAGTCTCACTCTTTTGCCCGGGCTAGAGTGAGTGCCGTGGCGTCAGCCTAGCTCACAGCAACCTCAAACTCCTGGGCTCAAGTGATCCTCCTGCCTCAGCCTCCCGAGTGGCTGGGACTACAGGCATGCGCCACCATGCCCGGCTAATTTTTTTTTTCTATATATTTAGTTGTCCAATTAATTTCTTTCTATTTTTAGTAGAGACGGGGTCTCGCTCTTGCTCAGGCTGGTCTCGAACTCCTGAGCTCAAACAATCCGCCCGCCTCGGCCTCCCAGAGAGCTAGGATTACAGGCGTGAGCCACTGTGCCCGGCCCACATTTTTCTATAGAAGTAATGAGTCTCCCAAGTTTTGGAACTGGGGAAATTACTGCCCTGCAGGATTTGGGGAAATTGATGAGATTAATGAGCGAAAGTACCCTTTGCACAGTCAAACTGCAGTAAACATGAATTCCTTCCCTACTTCTCTAAAAGAGTTTACTGTGACTGACCAGGGGAAAGAAAGAAGGAAAGCATAATTATAAGTGCCCGTTGTATGCCAGGCACTGGTTAGGATACATATATGTTAATATATAATATAATATAATGTAATATACATAGAGAGAAAGTGTCATTTCCAAACACATATTATAAAATAGTCTTTGTTAGTGAATCTATGATTTTCAACTCGTTTTGTTAGAGATGATCAATTCTGTCTTTTTGTTACCAAACTTCCCATGCTTTTCTGCTGAAAGTCTCAGGGAAATCAATTACGTTAATTAGAAAATAGATTGCCCCACTCTCAGCCATCCGTTGGGTCTCCAGATAAACAAATACTCAAAGAACATTGGAGAGGATTTTCTTCAAAGCTGCCTAAAGTAACATGTGACACACTGCTTCCAGCCCTGCTCTGGGCTGGGACATAGAAAGACCATGGCTTTCCCAGCTGAAAAGAGGAGCTATTGTTCCCCCTGCTGCAAACCGCCAAGCTGCTGTCCGCGGGCTCATCGCTGTGCTGTAACGTCACAGCACCCAAAGGTGCAGAGACACACACGGCTGCTCTGCCAGTGACAGAAGGCATGGCCCCACGGTCTGTTGTTACCAGGAAGGGTGGAATATCTTAGTTCGTGCAGGGGCCACCCCCATCAAAAGGAGCTTCTGCAGAAGCAGGTGTCTGAAGACCAGACACACCCCTGGTTCACCCGCTGGTGCTAGCCTGCGCACCTGGGAATATTCTCTGCATTAATCCTGAGTACAGAAGACAAGTGGTTAAAGGGCTAGAATTTGCGGAGCAATTTTCCGACGCTTAGCCGGTGTATTTGTCCACCGAACTTCTCTCCCACTCTCCTTATAAATCATGTCACCCATCTGTGCCCGTCGGCGCTGCCCTCCGCTGCAGGCACTGTGCCCTGCAGCTCTCCCACCTGGGTCAGAGCCCTCGTGTCTTCCTCTTGTCTGGTCCAGACTCTTTCCATCTCGTCCACCTTCCACATTTTCTCTCAGCGATTCTCCTGAGCTTCACCTGGTGAAGCTTGTAACCAGTGGAATCTCGGCTCTTAACAGAAATTGGGTTTAATAATTCAGAAACGAAGTACATTCTTTCACACTGAGTTTGCAGCCTGAGTCACCTGCTACCCACGTTGCATCCTGCCCACACTGCAAACCTTTATGGAACTGAAATTGGCTTTATAATTTTCTGATATCTCTCCTTGGTAGCTAGAATGGTATCTGCACGGAACTGGAGCAATGTGGAAGGACCGAAATAATACACGCTAGAAAGTGGAACACTGGCATGTTGTGTTTTTCAGGTTTTCAGCTGGTCAGTGGGAAACACAGGTCTGAGGCAGGCCGTGTTCTCACTCACGCAGAAGCTGAAAATAAAATTTGAGCTCAGAGAAATAGAAAGCGGTCAGTAGAGGCTGGGAAAGGTAGGAAGGGCAGGAGAGGGAGCTGGGTAAGGGATATGAGACCCCAGCTGGCCGGCGGGAGGCGGGAGTCCTGTGCTCGGCAGCACACAGGGTGACACGCTCACAATTACTTACCGGAGACGGATCCGCCAATCACCCTCGTTTGATCAGCACACATTGTAACGTGTGTTAAAGTATCACTCTGTATCCTATAAATCCTACATCCTATAATACGTACAATTACTATGTGTCGACTAAAAATAGAAGGAATAAAAAACAAAGATATTTGGCCGCTAAATCCTTGACAGGGGCGGAGCCTCGGGAAGAGCTCTGGGTGGGCTTAGAACATTCTAGACGTCGCTCAGGTAACTCACATTTCCCTTCAACATTACAGCGTCTCCTCTTGGCAGTTTGTCCTCCACTTGTTCAGCAACGATCTAACCGTTTTGCTAAAATCTCCGTAGTTGCTCTCATGATCAAGTCATTACAGCGATTTTCGTTTCTGCCTTCTCCGGCAAGCCACACTCACCCCGTCGCAAACGCCCCTCCAGGAACCGACCACAGGCCATTGCTCGATGACACCAATGCTTTCAACGGAGAAGTCTCGCCCAGCATGTTCAGCCTTCTCCCCACCCAGCCCCGACCTCCCCCGGGAAGGAACTGGACGGAAGAAAGCAGCGGACCCCCCATGGCTCCTTCCCCAGCGGAGCTTGGCCTGAGCCACGCCCGGCCGCCGCCTGCTCCCGGGTCCGCAGTTCCGAGAGGGCCCGGCTTCGCGTTTCTGCGCTGCCTGCTGTCACACGCCGGGACAGAAAGTCCCCCTCCTCCCACCTTCAGACACACGCGCTCTTCCCTTTGCTTGCTGCTCTTGCACAGAAGAAAGAAAACAGTCCCGCATCCTGGACTTCTGCCGGCTTTCAAAAATCATGCAACTTCCCCCATTTTCAAAGAGCCCAGTTCTCCAGCACTTCTGAGCTCAGATGTCCAACTCCAGGGGGCTGCTTAAGTGTCCTGACCTTTCCTCAAGGCCTACCTATGACACCACAGGCGACCTCGTGGGCAGAGGGACAAGTGTTTTGTCATCTGTTTCCTGTCGTCTTGGCTGCTTAGGCTGGTGGGGACCGGGAGCCGGGCCGCGGGGAGCGGCTCCTGCTAGGCCGGGGGAGCCCGGCCGACAGCACCGCCAGAGAAGGCTCGTCACGGTGCCACCTTCCGCCGCTTCCCTGAGCTCTGCCAGACGTGTTTGAACTCCGGTGGGAACCGCTCAGCTTCCTCTCCCCGCATCTTGCCACCCGGGGGTCTCAAGCCTGTCAAAAATATTACCGAGTAGCAAGCACCGTTATGTCTGTAGCGGGGGGAGTTCTTTCTTACCCAAAGCAGGCGATTTGGAGCGCAGCTGGTGCAGTGGGAGGAACTCGGTCTTCCTCATCGCACGTGCCTGGGGCAGTCCAGCTAACGGGCACTCATTCGCAGTTTCTTGCACAGGAAACTGGCCTCTCTGAACCTCAATTTCTCTACCTTGAAAATGGGAACACCAATTCCACCTTACAGGTTTTGTTGTTTTTTTTTTTTTTTTTTGAGACACAGTCTCACTGTGTTGCCCGGGCTAGAGTGAGTGCCGTGGCATCAGCCTAGCTCACAGCAACCTCAAACTCCTGGGCTCAAGCGATCCTCCTGCCTCAGCCTCCCGAGTAGCTGGGGCTACAGGCATGTGCCACTGTGCCTGGCTAATTTTTTCTATGTATTTTTAGTTGTCTGATTAATTTCTTTCTATTTTTAGTAGAGACGGGGTCTCGCTCTTACTCAGACTGGTCTCAAACTCCTGAGCTCAAACTATCCACCCGCCTTTGCCTCCCAGAGTGCTAGGATTACAGGTGTGAGCCACGGCACCTGGCCAGGTTTTGTTTTTTAATTAAAAATAATCCATGCAAAACTCCTCTTAC